>JAPYZA010013288.1:0-15756 GCA_030522685.1 Eupelmus azureus | reverse complement strand
CATCCTCGTATCAAGTCCAAAGGAAGTCTTAAATCGGCACCGGTGTACATCTCTGCTGGAGTGACCCCAGTTGTTGAATGTATTGAAGATCTGTAAGCTGTGTGATCTCGATTGAAGTTTTCAGTAGCCGTGTCGGTGGTATCTGTGATGTTAATGTCGGTAATATTTGTAGTGTTGGTGTCGGTGGTAATATTTTCTGTAGTAGCAGCTTCAGCAGCAGTTTGTGCTCTGGTCTTGATCTGGAATGGTACACTCGGTGGTGTACGCGTAATTTTTGACGATTTTTCGAATCCATCCATTTCTTTTTTACTATCCCGGACGAACCCCCAAAATGTAACAATCTTGTAGTAGTAGTAAAAATGCACAAACACAAACTTTATAAAAGTACGAGAATATACTTTATTCTCAAACGAATACACAAAATAGGTTAAGCGTGTTGACCAACAGCCAGAAGCCCAAGCTTCAATTCAATATCCGTTTTCAGTTATATAAACAAAACGCATAGCAACGTTCTTTTGTTCTTTTTGCGATCAATAACGGTAAAGCAATACATAACAATATCATAAATTAAACTAAATATCGATACTTTACATATCGACTAAATTAAAATTGATATTGTATAGTGCTTATAAGAATAATTTAAACAGAGGCTACCAACCAGATTGCTAGTAAAATAATTGGAGATAGTTAGTAAAAACAATTTTGTAATAAGCAACTACTCATTGAATATGGAACAAATCTAAAAACTAGATTATTTCCTTACTAAAAATAACAAAAACCATCAGTAACAAAACATTGTAGCAATCAGAATTTACAATGATCTGTCTAATGATCTCAAAAGATTAAATGCAACCAAACTAGTATTTAAAAAAAAGGCTTAAAATTTGGGTAAATGAAGTTTATCTGATACGTTGCTAATCAAATTTTTGATATTTATAATTTTTGTTGTTGTTGAAGTACATTTTTCATTTACACTTTTAAATAATAGTATATTATGCAACATTGGCGTAAAATGCGATTTTACTCCCGACTCAACTGTAATGCGGCCACTTTTCTGCCTTGAAAAGCGGGCGAAATGTTGAATATTTCTCCCGCAAACTTCATTTTTTGCAAAAGCGGGATATAAAGACTATACTCCCATAAAAGCGAATTCACCCCCGGGAGTAATCCACAAATTTACTCCCTTGTTGCACAATGTACTATTAATTACTCTGTTTCAATTATTAATATATGTTGTTGTTGATATACGTAGGGGACACTATATTATGACTGATTATGTGTATATATACATATACACTACTTAAAGCTAATGTAAATATAGCAAAGATATTTAGCTTAAGAGGAATCTTACAGTTTATTATTGAATAACAATGCAAACTAACGAACTTTTCATTTTACACCCGCAGTGCGTAAAATCAAAATTTACACACACTAGTTAAAAAGTAGCATTTTACACATCGAATATCGAAATATAAAATCGAATTTTACGCACACTGTTGCAAAATTATTACATTTCGATACGGGGGCGGAAGACGATTATTTAGCTCCCGAGACGTTTGAGAAAATTCGAGGGAGATAAAAATCGACTTACGCCCTAGTGTCGAACTATATTTTTCACGGCAAGAACCGAAAAATTATGATCGAAGGTGTGATTTTGAGGTTAGAGTGGTGAAAATCAATTTACACAAATTTTCAATTTTTCGAACAAATAAAATAATCAAGTCGATTATTTTTATGTGCAAAAAGTTCTGGACAAAGTGATTTGGCTATGATTTTTAGATTAAATGTATCGTTTACCTTCATTTATTGATTATTATATTTAGTCGTACGCAAGTATTTATTATTTTAACAGATAAATCCTTTTAAGCAAAATATATAAATATAATAAAATTAAAATTATAAATCGTAAAAGTATTATTAAACTATAACAAACCTAATCTAATAAAATTTTAGGTTTTATAAAAAATATGGATCAGTCTTTTGCGTATGGAAGTTTGTATTTCGTTTTTCAAAATTTATTATACTAACTTAAAATTTTTTCTGTTTAATAATTAAGTAATTATAGGTGAGAAAGGCTGAGACAATTTTTAATGTTTTTCATGATTTTATTAGGTCTAATTTTAATTTTTTTTTTTTAACAAATTAATTTTTATTTGATGTGTAGTTCTTATACTGTAAAAAAAATTATTGTTCAACTTTTAAACTAAACTAACTTTTAACTAACTTTTAAAGCAAACTTTGTTAAATACATTTTTTACGCTCGAGAAAGTGTTTATATTTCCATTATTGTTATTACTCGTACTACTGCTGTCTCCAACTAAACGCTTTAAGCTAGAAATTAAAGCACTTGCTGGTTTTTTCTCTTCAAGATTACCAGATAAAGAAGAAGATGAAATAGATGACGTAATTTTTTTAGTAGTAATATCAGTACGAAGATTTCTGTTGCCCAAGCTGTTTCTAATTTTTGCTATTTCCTTCCTTTTTCCTGAAACTTGATTGACAGCACTGTCTGGATATTCATTATTTTTCAGTTGTGTTATCACTTCTACAAAGTTATCTGGGAACAGTCCAATTTGTCCCCTGAGTTCTCCTTTCCACCAGCCTCTATCTGGAGCATGTCGTGAAAGTAATATAATAATATCACCCACAACAAGAGTAAGTTCATCTTCATTGGCAGCTTCGTAAGGAAACAGAACTCTACAATACTCTTTCTTATCTTTATTTCTCTCGGATTCTTCAGGAAATGGTGGAAAAACAAAATTTGAAGGAAAAACGCCTGTTTTTCCTTGAACCCAACCCCTCCACCATCCTTCTTCAACTTCACCCAAATACTCTATAACTTCGCCCGGTATTAATTTGAGTTCATCATCATTACACGGTTCATAGCTGAACAATACTTTACAAAATTTTCTTCCAGAGCCATTGCGCAGAGTGAATTCTTCATGTTTTTTCTCTCCGCTATTTCTAGCTCCTCCAGGAGGCTCCAAAACCTTTAACATGTCAAATACACTTTCGGTACAGGAAAAAGGAAGAAAAGCAGAACAGAAAATTATAGAAATAAAGTGAAAAACTACAAAATTACCTTAACAAAATTATTAGGAAAGAGTCCGCACTTATCTCTCAAGGTTCCCTCCCACCAGTATCCATTAGCCACCTTAATGTCTTTAATGATATCACCCTTCCTTATAGTCAACTCGTCGGGTTCCTGGGCTTCGTAATTATATTCCACGAGTACTTCCATTTCTGGCACAAATTTCTTGGCTTTTTTCGAGTTATGACACCTGAAACAGGCAAGGAAACACTTAATGAATATGATAGCTGTTATCGTATCAATGAAAAGTTGAAAGATGATTCATTGTGAGGCATCTATAACCCTACCCTGCAGCAGCGAAAATCCGCAGCCCGGATAGGTGCAAGAAAGTATAAGCGTTATCTGTCGGCGTTTTGCCTGCGGATAAGAGCGATAAAAATGCGCGCCGCGAGTCAAGAGCTGCTTGAACTGGTGTTACACTTACGTACCTGGTGGCGCGGGAGCAGGTGAGCCGTAGTCGAGGCGAGGCTGCCGGTTCAGTCCGTATATAGTTTTGCTGAGACAATGAGGAGCTAAACGAGCGAAGGAGGTCGAGTGTAGCAGGGGGGTGATTCTGCAGTGATAAACCTTTTGTATTTCACGAGTCCTTATGGTGATAAATGTTTTTTAGACATTCACGTATATTACTACACAAATTTTCAATGAAACTGTCTGTCCATATCTTTGAAATATATAAATTGCGTGTTAAATTTCTGAAAACGAAAATTTCAATATCTTGTCAGATCTTGACAGTCTTGACAGTTACTTAAGTCTCCCGAAATTTTTACAGGGAAATTCTAGAAATTGCACTTAAACGTATGTATACACATAAATTTCATTAAAATATATCTGTTATTCTCTTAACAGATAAACCCCTTTTATCAAAATATATAAATATAATAAAAATTAAAATTAATTACATTTAACCCAATTGAAAATATTTAAAAATAGTATATTATGTACCAAGGGCGATAAGTGGGCCTTTCTTGCCCGAGTACTGCAACCACACGAGGGCATAAAGGTCCACTTGTCCGTAATATAAGGGTTTTGTTAGGCATAAAAAGCGGGGGTTATAAGTGATTATTTTTAGACACGGCAACCACATACTTAGATAATAGATAAAAGATGATAGATAAAAGATAACAAATAATAGATAATAGATAAAAGATAAAAGATGATAGATAAAAGATAATACATGAAAGATAATATATAATAGATGAAAGATAATACATAAAAGATAATAGATAAAATATTATAGATGAAAGATAAAAGATAACAGATAAAAGATAATAGATAAAAGAATAGATGAAAGACGATAGATAAAAGATAATAAATGAAAGATAATAGATAATAGACAATAGTTAAGGTGTGTGTGCGCGCGTGCGAGTATGTGTGTATTAATATATAAGTATTTTGTTATCAGTTTTGCTCATATTTAAAACAGCGGGCAATAAAATCCACTTTATTGACCCGGGCAATAAAGTCCACGTTATTGCCCGCCGGTCTAAAAATGGGCACTTATCTCCCGCGTTTTTGGTCAATAAAACGCGAATAACGTGCCTGTGTTACATAAATGAATATATTCGCCGATAAATTAGGAGCGACTTTTTATTTTTAATATATTATTATTATTAAATTATTATTGTTAAATTTTAATTAACATATGAGCAACTTATAAACTCAATATTACTCGCAAATTTATTTGTTAATATACAATAATTTAAATGTAAAACATAATCCTTTATTATATAATAACGAATAAAATACATTTTAACATGATTACTTTTTTCAAGTTGTTGATAATCTTTTATTTTTCACCGAGATGATTACTATTTTATCTCAATATTTATATTAATCGAGTAAAATTTCTTCATAAAAGATAAAACAAGTATAATCGTAGTATATGTAAAGTACCATTCGCATTAGATATATTTTTTCGCTCAAATCTACCTTATCGACTGCCAGAAATAAAGTTGTGCGTGATGGTTCTCTAATAATTTCCCGCCAAATCACACTGTTGTTGGCTTCGGCGGTGGCTGCATGCTTTATTTGTGCTTAGTAGAAGAGTAGAACTTAATTCCATTATTAGAAATTAAATTTGTTTTTTATTAAACATGGATTTAGGCGATGTACCCGCTCATCAGGCTAAAGTCCGAGATGAAGTTGGATTAAGGTGCCATAAATTATTCCAAGACTTTCTTGAAGAGTAAGTAGCTATAAGTAACTGTATCAAGTTTGCATTTCTGCTTTCAATTTTTATTTAGCCTTATATAAGTCTTGTAATTACTTTTAATAAATAAGAAATATATATTTATAATAAACTTATTTTTCATAGATTTAAAGAAGATGGCGAAGTTAAATATCTTGAGGCAGCTAAAGAGCTGGTTAGTCCTGAGCGGTGTACGTTGGAAGTGTCTTTTGAAGATATAGAAAAGTATAACCAAGTATTGTCAACAACTATAATAGAAGAATATTACAGGTACATTTTTACTTAAATTTATTTTTGTAGAAAAACTATTTTTATTTCACTTTCACACAGAATTAACAATATTGATTATCAAATATAATAATTACTTGTTTACAAATTTCAGAGTTTTTCCTTTTCTTTGTCAAGCTGTTTCTAATTTTGTAAAAGATCATGGTGGTTTAACAAAAGATAAAGAATGTTATGTCAGCTTAGTTGACGTCCCAACAAGACATAAGCTTAGAGAACTTACCACTTCAAAAATTGGAACATTGATTCGTATCTCAGGTCAAGTAGTGCGAACCCACCCTGTTCATCCAGAATTAGTGCTTGGAACATTTTTGTGCCTTGATTGTAACACTATAATTAAAAAAGTAGAACAACAATTTAAAGTGAGTTTATAATAATTTTTAAATATATATAAATTAAGTCTATAATTATAAACAATAATAAATAATAAATAATAATAAATATTAAAAGTAACTAGTAACAATATTTTAAAAATAGTATATGATAATTTTATATTTTTCAGTTCACAAATCCAACCATTTGTACAAATCCAGTATGTGCCAATAGAAGAAGATTTTTATTAGATGTTGACACTTCTGAATTCATAGATTTTCAGAAAGTGCGAATTCAGGAAACTCAAGAAGAGTTGCCAAAAGGCTGCATTCCTCGTTCACTTGAAATCATTTTAAGAGCTGAGACTGTAGAAACAATTCAAGCTGGTGATAGGTTTGTATTATATATATAAAGATATTTTAAAATATATTATTATAAAATAATTTATTTATATTTATTCAATTACAGGTATGATTTTACTGGAACATTAATAGTAGTACCTGATGTAGGAGTACTTTCAATGCCTGGAGCCAAAGCTGAACTGGGTTCGAGGCATAAACAAGGTGATCAGGGAGAAGGTGTACGAGGACTTAAAGCTCTTGGAGTAAGAGATCTAAATTACAGAATGGCTTTTCTTGCCTGCAGTGTAACAGCCACAAGTTTAAGAGTAAGACTTTCTATTTTATCTTATTTTTTTTATGAATTACTTATTTCCTTTTCCTTTCTTATTTTTAAGAAAAGTTTTTAATTTGAGTTATTTATCAAGAAACTTATATTAAACATTTTTTTTCAGTTCGGAGGAACAGAAACAGGATTAGATGAAATTTCTCAAGAGACAATGAAAAAGCAAATGACAAATGATGAGTGGAATAAAATTTACGACATGAGTAAAGATAAGAATCTTTATCAAAATTTAGTTTCTAGTCTATTTCCTGCTATACATGGCAATGATGAAGTAAAAAAGGGAGTAGTGCTGATGTTATTTGGTGGTGTTGCTAAAATTACTACTGAAAAAACTACACTTCGTGGAGACATTAACATTTGTATTGTTGGTGATCCTAGTACTGCCAAATCACAATTACTTAAACAGGTAGCTGAGTTATCTCCAAGAGCAATTTATACTTCTGGAAAAGCCTCTAGTGCAGCTGGTCTTACGGCTGCTGTTGTTAGAGATGAAGAATCCAGTGACTTTGTCATTGAAGCAGGAGCCTTGATGTTAGCTGACAATGGAATTTGTTGTATTGATGAATTTGATAAAATGGATCCAAAAGATCAAGTTGCTATTCACGAAGCTATGGAACAACAAACAATTTCAATTGCTAAAGTAAGTTAATTTAAACTACTTTATCAAATAGAGGGCACTTCAAATACTTCTCCAGGATTCGAAGAGCTCAGTACATTTAAGTCCGAATCAACAGCTCTCAGCAGCGTCTATGGTGGAGCAGCTAGTGCCTTACTGAGGAGTCCACTCTAGCTGCTCGAGGACGAAACGCCTTCTTTGGATGGGTAACAAGCTTTGCGGCCTTCGAATCTTGGAGGAGAATGCGTGCTCTGCCCTTTATATAAAAATTGACAGCTTGGTTCGGTGAAGATCGATAAATTCATATTTATCAAATTCTTTATCAAACAGTTGTAACTTAAAATTTGAAAAATGAAAACGACGTAATAGGAATTAGTAATTTATAATTTTTATTTTACAGGCTGGTGTAAGGGCCACTTTAAATGCTCGAACCTCAATTCTTGCAGCTGCAAATCCTATTGGTGGTCGATATGACAGATCAAAATCGTTACAACAAAATGTTATGCTGACTGCGCCTATTATGTCGAGATTTGATCTCTTCTTTATTTTGGTGGATGAATGCAATGAGATTGTCGATAATGCTATTGCTAAAAAAATTGTTGATTTACATACTAATAATTTAGTTACCATTGAAACTATTTATACACAAGCTGAAATTTTACGCTATATAAACTTTGCTAAACACTTTAAGCCTATAATAAATGGAGTAAGTATATACAATTAAATAGTATCACATTAAACTTTTTTGCAATATCTGAAGAAGAAATTTGAAAATTATGCAAACATTATTTTTACAGGATGCTGGAGAACTTTTGATAAGAACTTATACTGATTTACGCCAACGAGAAGGCCAAGGAGGCAGAAAGTCAACATGGCGAGTAACTGTAAGACAACTAGAGAGCTTGATTAGATTGTCAGAAGCACTGGCAAAACTAGAGTGCCAAGATGAAGTAACAGTGAGGCATGTAAAAGAGGCTCGACGTCTTCTGAGCAAGAGCATAGTAAGAGTTGAGCAACCAGATATTGATCTCGAGGACGGAATGAGTCAATCCAATGAAATAGATGCTGATGAAGCTCCACCTCGTATGGCTGAACTGAATGCAATTCAAGGGGATGATTGTAAGTTTTACTTTATTGTTTTTTGTAAAAATAAAGTTACTTTTTTGTATCTATTCATTTGATACAATAACTAAATTTTTTAAAATAATAAATTTCGAGTGATTTAAATTGTTTTAAATTTTATTACAGCTGAGCCAAATGACCCTAGCCAAGATCCAAAGCCGAAGAAAAAGCTTACAATGTCTTATGACGAATACAAAAGTCTTACAAATATGCTGGTACTATACATGAGGGGAGAAGAAGAGCGGTTTGAGAGCGGTTCGTATATTTTAGTAGATATAATTTTTTATATATTTATGTTTTTAATTTTAAAATAAATTCATTTTATAGGTGAAAAGAAAGAAGGAATTAGAATGTCGGAATTGGTTGCTTGGTATCTTGATAAAATACAAGATCAAATTGATTCTGAAGAGGAATTGTTGGAAAGAAAATCTTTAATAGAGAAAATCATTGATAGACTTATCTATACTGATGAGATAATCATTCCATTAACATCAAACGCTAAAAAAGATAAAGAAGAAGATCCTATGTTAGTTGTTCATCCTAACTACTTTGTAGAATAGAGTTTAGTTCTAGATTTACTGTTAACGTGGTACGAAAAATTGTATTATAATACTATAAGAAACTTTATTTATATTTTTATACTGCTACTAGTGGTAATTTCGCAATAATGTACAATTTTTTATTTGTATGATTTTTTTTATGTAATGATTCTCATGGTGAAGAAAATGTTAATTATTGTTATTAATACAGTGGATTAAATAAACGTGAGATTTTAAAAAAATTTAATTTAGAGTTTTTAATTAAGTTTGTACATTTTATCTTCCTATTTTAATCACTGTTGTAATATTTTTCAAAGGCGTTTCTTTAAAATTTGATATGTATATATAAATAATTGATGAAATAACATTCAATTTTAATGAATTCGAAAAAATTTGTTAATTTAAAATTAGCTTGATTTTTAAGTTTGCTTTTCCTAGCTACTAATAAATTCTCTACTTTAATACTTACTCTATAGATATAGAACGTACGTATTACGTTGCACGTAATCTGAGAAAAAAGATTCTGGTGAGTACACAGTGTAAGCATTACATATATACACTTAGCGGCGAGTATTATCTTGTGTAAAACGTGTCTGGCATAAACAAGATGGCCGGGAGGGACGAACAAGACTTCAATCGCAGTGGATTAACTGTTTGTTGTGACAGGGTATGGATTATTAAATTTTTTTTTATCATTATTAAGTTATTGATACTAGTAGCGCTTTAGTACTACGGTTTTTTTGAGAATTTTTTATACTAAATTCTTATATGATTTACTTTTTATTATAAACATTTAATGTTAAACAATCTCGAGAATTTTATTTTTTATTCACGTCGTTTATTACTCATGGTTGATAATTTTTTATCGAATTTTATCGACAAACCGCTTTAAAAAAAAAATCACGTACTACTTCGATTGTCTACTGACTTATTTGGAATGATAGTTTTAAATCTAGTAAGCTAAAACAGTTTTTCAAATGAGAATTATATTGATTTTCTGTATTTTAACTTTACGTTTATTTATTGTATTATTATTTTTAACGAATGAAATTATTTATTTTTATGCTTGAATTTAAAAATAAAATCAGAAAGTAAATTTGTATATACTGCTTAATATTGATATGTTTTAAGCTTTATTTCTAGCGCTTATTTATATTTTGTCTATCTTATCATGAACTAGGAGACCTAAAATGTAATACAAACATTTGTCACTACTTTCAATCAATTTGATAAGAAATATTATGCATAGTATCTACAATATAAATGTAAGAAGCATAAATGAGTTGAAGTTTTCAATACATTTTAATTAAAATTTTCTATCAAGTTCCATTCAACTTTGAATTTATGCATATATTGAGGAACGCCGTAAAATATGTAATACATATATTTATAACGTACGCAAAAAATTATAAACAATTTAAGCTAAATAAATAAATATTTCACTTGTTGAAATGTCATAAAAATATGTTATATCGCGAAATTGATATGTACTGTACGATCTGCAGGCTTGGTATACCGGTCAGCGGGCTCAAAGAATTCCAAGCGGTCTTGTAGGATTAGTAGGCACCGAGTGCACAAGTCTTGATCTATCTTTTAATGAGCTAACGTCAGTCACGGCTGTCAGAGATTTTGTGCATCTGCAAGAACTAATTTTGGATAACAATGAATTAAAGGACTTAAAAACTTTATCTGAAATGCCAACTCTTACAACTCTTAGTTTAAACAACAATAAAGTAAGTTATATTTTATGGTGTGTCTGGTATGTTAATGTTTTAAAATAAATTAGCAAAGTTTTGTATTTCAAAAAATGATGTTATCAGATCTAGGGCGATTAATAAAAAACCGATTTTGACGATCTCTCTCAAAACTAATACAAATTCTAAATGACGAAAAATAGACGTTTCAAAACTAATTTTATTTATGGATCTAGATATATCAAGCCGCCCTGAACCTATTATACATCTACAAGAAAATCGAAGCGTTTTTAGGAAGAAGGGCATATAGCTCATTTAATTTACGCTTCAATTATTTTTATTATCTGTGGGTGAAATGTAAATTAATCTTTTTACGTCACAAGTTAATTTTAGCATTTCTAGTATTACGAAACATGAACGTTTATGCTCATACGTCATATCTCATCTGAATAACTAATCGCCAGATCGTGGACATCGATGCAGCTCTGGAAAGGATTCGGCAATGCTGTCCCCGGGTAAGCTACGTCAGTTTGCTCGGGAATCCAGGATGTCCGGATCAGTTGACCCATCCAGGTACAAATGACGAAGACGACTATGAGCACGCTGCGATTCCTGGACTCGCGACCGATTTCTCGCCACGAACGGCTCCAGGCGAAGAGTCGCGGAAAGTTCCTTAGGACTGTTCGACTCGACTCCAGGACCAAAAATATGCCCGTCTCGCCGCCCAACGAGTTCGACGAAGCTGACTTTCACATCAATTACACGCCCTTGCCGGCAACTGTAAGAACTCCGCAAGATCACAAAGGTAGCTAGTAAAACTAAAATTTCGATAAATCATGATGATTTTTTCTTTTAAGACTGATTTATTCGTTTTTATCGATAGGTGCTTACGGAAAATGTAGATATCGATATTCTGGAAAAAATTCTGAGGGCAATCGATTCATATCTAACAATGATTTATAACTAATAAGTGCAAACAATTAAATGCTACAGTTTCGCCATTCCAAAAAGCAAAATGAATGAAAAACATCGTGTGAAGGTAGAAAAAAGAATTTATTCTCATTTACATTCAATAAGATTTAAGAATAAATAGATCTCTTTAATCTCGCTCAACTCATTTCTTTTCAGAAATGGAAACTCATGCGATATTAAGGACAATTGCATTCGAGCTTGCCTCATCGTTACGGATCGAGGATATATTGCATTTGGTCCTTTGTTTCTTCGCGCGTTTTGCAAGCTCGCAAATGCATCGATTTCTATAGTGTATATATAAGTATGTATATATATATATATATTTATATTGCACATACGCGCATGAGTCGCGTACGAATTGACATTCATTCACATTCATCGCCATCATCACTTACAAATACAAAGTCGTATTCGAAAAATTCGTCAAAGGCAGTTTTCATTGGCCTTGAACTGATCACCCTGTTTTAATTGTATTCAACTTACATATCAAGTCAAAATAAATCTATAAATCTTACACGCTAAATAAAATCCTATTCGAGTTAATTTTATCATTTGATGAGTTTCGCTAAAGTATCAAAGAACAAAGTTAACATAAGGATTATGCACGCATAAGTAACATCAGCCTTAGGTTTCTTCGAATCACGCGCGAAGAAACGATATAATTCACTTTGTTATACTTTAATTCTCGATTAAATGCGTTCGCTAAACCTTCCTCTGTACTCAATATAATCGTTTATAACGTAAATTTGTATATTTATATATAACGCATACTCTTCTAAATATACATATATGTTTATCAAATTGGGAATCTGGCATATTTAATCACTCAAACACACCGATCTCCGCTAACATTGGCTGATGTAAAGTTGCTTTATAAAATTATCAGCAAATTAATACTACTTTACATCGGTTTCATAAGTTGGAAGCATGTTATTCTCGCCGTGAGAGAAAACTGTTCACGAATTACGGCTTGACAGCGATCGTCCATTACAAAGTACTTTTGGCCACTAAGAATAAATATGAACGAAACAGGTAGTTTTTTTATCAACTTGAAGAAAATAAAAGTGCACATATTTGATATTTGGCTTTTTGATCGGATTAAGTATTTGAAAGAATATATATACGTATAATAAAAGCCAATGTTTTCAATCACTCAACAATACCAATGAAAATAGAATATTTTATAAGTACGTAACAAAACGACACTCGAGCAGATTTTTAAAACTACTTAATCGCTCGAATATCGTTTTTTATTTCAATGATTTACCGTATTTAGAAGAAAAATTTCCGAAAATTCATGCGTTGATAAAATTGATTAGTTTTACGAAACAGTGACTCTAACGAACAATGACAGAGAGCACGTAAATAATGAAAAATCACATTTCTAAAAATCATCATGTCATATATCGTAGACAGATGATACTATTATCGAAGCATCGTGATGGAAAGTTAAAATAGTATTCCATATTATACTGATCAATCCTAAAGGCACTTTCATTGTTATTAATTATCGCTTCGAATTTTAGAAAAGGAATGTATAAGATCTTCTAGATAGTACCGGTCTTGCCATGATTATGTAAATTCGGTCTTAATGTGACGACACCTTCCACCCAGAAGTTTGGACGCTCGAGCATATTCTGCCAAAGAGACATTTCGCGGCCAGTTGCATCCATCCAATCTACTGCTTTGCCGTAATGTTTACCTGGACAAAATTTACGAATCGTTAAGTGTTGACGATGATATTTAAATTGTGTAAGTTCAGCAATTCAAAATAAATAAGAAACTTACCGGTGCCAAGATTAAAGCGAACCCCTCCAAGGAACTCATTACTCGCGATGCGATCATGATCCCAAACTGTAAGTTCAAGACCGCGTTCGGCAAGTTCTTGAAGACTAACATCCTTGTAAACAAACGTATGATTCCAAACAGGTGAGCCAGTTGATCGACGAACTACACCCGTCTTCTGCTTGCCAGAACGACCCTTATCTGGCAGTAAGTAACTGAAAACCAAATAAATAATAATTTGTTTAATTTTAATTAAAAAGTTTATTAAGAAATTCCACAGACTATATGGAAATATTTAAAATAGCAGTAAAAATAAATCAACTACCTTTTACAGAATGGATCACAAGTACCAGAATTTTTGGCACGTGTCTGCAAGTTTCTCGCTTCCTTGACGAGAACGTGGAGTGCGCCTCTACTCCAATTCTTTTTGAGTTTGTTTGTACGTTGATCATTCGTCTCTCGTTCACGGTCTTGTCGCGATGGATCAGGTGGCACGAATTTCAGTCCAACAATAACTTCTCCTTTGTATGCGATTGGATCATCGAACGGTTCGGTCTACATATTAAATAATAATATTTTTCAGTACATAAACATTAATGATTTAAAATATTAATGCGATAAAACTTACTCTTTCTTGCAGAGGATACCATTGAGGTCGAGGATCATCAAAAATCTTATTTTCTAAGGGCATTCTGACCTCTCCGAGAAAATCGTTACGACCAAACATGTCTGAGTGCCAGACAGTCAGCCACAACGTTCTTGATTCTAAACTATTTAGGCTCGTGTGGAACTAGAAAATATTGAAAATTTCGTTAATAACGAAGTAAACGTTATAAATTATTTATGGTGCACAAAAAATAAAAGAAATACCTTAAGTGTTTCATCAAAAACAGGGTTAAGAGTGTGCTTTTTAACTTTCGTTTTTCGTTTTCCGCTCTTCGATTTGTCAGGTAGCAAATATACTTTGACATACCTGTAACGATTATAATATGAGATAAATGTAAGAAGTTTATCATTGTTTTATAAATAAAATTGTAAATAGAATGTATACTTACGGATCGGATCGATTGCGCTTAACGTCGACGGGTGCGAGGTCCCTGCACTGAGTTACGTGTACTTCGAAGGTTAGTTGCTTATAATCGTACTGAAGGGAAAATTCGACTTCTCCTCTTACTGCCACGGAGCCACACCACCGACCCTCACCGGCTCCGCTATATACGGAGGCCATGGAGTCCGAACGGGCCTGCTTTTGCATATTAAGATAGATTAATCTTTAAGTATCTAGAGTTTATATAATAAAATTTTATTTAAAAAGTATTAATAACTATGAGAAAAAATTAAGCAATTCCTTTTCGTTTTTTAATTTGATTATTTTCAAAATTTGCTATTTTTGGTAACAACCTAATTAATGTTACTTTATTTAAATTTTGAAAAATAAATCTTAAATTAAACATTACAAATACTTAAAAACTTCAAAAAAACAAAATTACTTTTTTGTCAACACAGTTGGAAATCCGATCAATTTTAAACGCTTATCATATGTTTATATTTGAACGAGTGAAAATTAACTCGTATTGCGTATCATATTATTTTCATCGATTAAAATTATTATCTATGTAGATTAAATTTTACAAAAAAACAACACAAATCGTCTATTTCTTCATTTACACAATACACAAAATTCGCTACTGTGAAGTTTTATTTTCGAATCAGTTTCTGCTTTATATCAACGACTGTAGTTCAATAAATAGGTAATATAGTAAGATTAGTTAGGTACATGTTTAAAAAGAGCTCTATAATTTACAAAAAATTTAGTCTCTATTATTTTAACGAATAACAGTTCATCATATCGTATATTAAAATTTATTACCCAAACGCTTATCTCATTTACAGGCTACATTTGTTCAAAGTCTGCGTTGTCTATATTGCGTATCAAAATTAAAAACAAATATGATAAAAATTGACATACATTTCTTTGTGAAAGAAAATCAAGCAAACGCGTCTTTAGGCCTATCCATTTAGTAAAAAATTCAAGTTCTAATATAAGTGACACTTACCCCGAGGCTAGAAAGAGAAGCTCGCGTAGCAAGATGAGCCGAGTGAAGGCTTCGGTCGATGTCATCCAGGTCCATACTGGCGTGGCTTGATGACGTGCGCGAACTCGCCCCGATGATTGGTGTGCTGCATGCCTCTGATAAGCTTGCTTCATCTGTAAAAGACCGTATAAAATTTACTACTTGTTGTTAAAAAATTATATTTACAAATTATCTAAATTAATAAATAAAATAGCAGTACATTGCCTGATGAAAAATCTATCTATAGAAGTTATTATAATTAGTTAGAAGTTTTAATATAAATTTCATTTTGTTAAAGTTAAGGCCACTTCGGAGGTTTGATTACATTTCTTTTCATGGTTTATAAACTACGCTTTTAATTTACAAAATTCTTTAGATATTTAAGTTTTCTTC
>JAPYZA010013287.1:0-12151 GCA_030522685.1 Eupelmus azureus | reverse complement strand
TTAAAATAATTTATTAATATTATTTTATTTATTAAATATACTCTATAAGTATAACTAAAAAATTCAAGACGCACATCTAAGTATTAAGATTGTTGGGCCTGTAAAAATACAATAATTTTGAATATAAAATTGTTATATGAAAAAAAAACAAGTAAAACGTTACTATTTATCTATTTTTAAATTACGCACCGATTCTACATTCTACATCCTATATACTACACTACTTATGTATTCTATATGTGTAAATTATACATTTAAATTCTTAACTATATTAAAAAAAAAGTAAATTAGCCATGATCAAATACCATATTAAAACGAACGTGGAACGTGCATCATTAAATGTTTAAGAGCGAGAGCTTTTAAGAAGATTCTTTATTTCAGTACATATAATGATTTCAAGTCTTAAAACTGAAACTTTTAACACGCATCTTCTAAAGAACTTAATTAAAACTTAATTGCGCGTGAGCTACAATCTCTTTTGATTAACGTTTTATACGAAGAATTCTCATTTGAAGCCATAATTTCTTAGTGCAATTGCAGTAATAGAGCAGCGCATTCCGCTAATAATAAATTTTCTTGATTAAAAATCACTTTAATTTCATGCCATCTAACTATTTGTCTTTAATCTGTACAATCTTATAAATATAAAAAGTAATTATTTCAATATATTTCGGCAAATTCAAAATAAATTATTAAATATTATAATATTTGACTTTCAGAAATTTCTAATACACACCAATTTCGCACACCCTTACATGTAAAGATTCTATATACTCATTTTTTAATAAAAAAACCCATTATGCTTTTCAGTCGCATAGAACACACCACATCGTAATCATTTGCTCAAAAAGTATGCGGTAAGCCCGAGCCACACAAAAGGGAAATGACGAAACTAAACATTGCAAAACAGGTATCAAAAGTTGAATAACCGTTGTTAAACAGACATCAAGAGGGGGTATAGCCTTAGTGCCAGAAAACACGGAGTTTTAGGTACGCTAAACAGGCGCTCGCCAGAGAGAGAGAGAGAGAGAGAGCGGAAGGAAAAAAGAAGAGAAGACTCGCGCCGAGGAGTAGTTGCGGGTAAACGAGGTAGTTTTGCAGAGAAAATAAAATTATAGGTCAGCGGCTGCTGCGCTGTGTGTGCATATATGTAAAACAGCAGCTGCAGCACGTGGCTTTTGGTCGCGGAAAGTATATGTATGTACCTTAGAGTTTCGTTATAAAATCCTTTCGACGTATGCGCCGTTTGCATTTAATAAAGGATCAGCCGTCATAAGTATGCTAATGCGTTGATGTAAAAAGGAAAAATACAGTTGTTCGGAAATCATATTTACTTTCTGCCTGACATCTTTCCTCGAGCATTTTTCATTAAAATGTTATTTAGCAGAGTATTATTGAAGGGCAACGTTTTACGCGGTATTTTTAAATCAACAATTTATAATGTATAATTTTAGAAGCAAAAAACATAATAAAAAATTAATTTAATACATTTTATAAAAAATAAAATAAGAATAAACTTTTTTTAATAAAAATTTTTGACAACATTTTTTTGCTCTGTTATTCTTTCATAATAGTAAATGTAAACTTTTAATTTTAAAGCTAACAGCAACTGCAAACAAATAGAATTATACTAGTATATAAATAATAGTTTTTCCTATATTATGATACATTAATATACTAAAGATACAGCAAAAACACGTAAAGCGTCAACCACCAATAATTGTCACGTTTGTCACCGACCGAAACCCCGAATAATTAATCCCCGTTTAATTTTTTCCGGCCCACAGCCGAAATCACCCGGCCGACAAATCGACTACAAATAATATCAATATTCATTGCCATTCATAATGTAGATAATTAAATCGCATTAACCGAGGAGTATCCACATGCGTTAAAACACCACGCGGCGGGAAACCGACCTCCGCTTGCCGCGTGACAGTAAACGCTAGCATTATTTTATCATTGACAATTAAACTGGCGCGTGCAATAGACGCCAAAGTGGATTAAGCGCCTGAGGGAACAAAATGTGTTTTTTTTTTTTTAATTCTCAATCCGCGAGGCTACAGCAGCGTTTGCGCGAGCGCGGCCAAGTCGAGCACTACTTCATGCGGACAATCGTTGCCGACAGTTCAATTTGTACTGTTTTCGATAATAATGCAAAATATACATCGTTACGCAGTCAGAGAACGAACTGTCCAAAATCGAATCGAATTCAGGCCGTCGAGTGGGAGAGAGAAGAGGGGGTGGGAGTAACGCAGTTAGTTTAAATCTGGTATTCCGCGCAAAAGTCGTGTTCTGAATAAACCGCGGAGGTTATTTACGAAAGATGTTTTTTTTAAGTTGGTTTCAAGTCTTATTTGAAATGAATATACAAATTTTTGTTATTCGTGAAAATATATTTTCAGAATAAGGAATGATTTGGTTAATAAATAGTCAATTAGCTTGGAAAAGATTAAATATGCCATTGATTTTAATTCGTAAGTAAATTTTGCTTGCTCACAGAGTTTTGTGATAGTACAAAAAAAGTTTTTGCAAAAAAATAAGAGAAATATGTTTTTAAACTCAAAATACGTAGGCTATTTTTAGAAAACGTCTATTTAGGTGTGTGCGCCCGTGTATAATATGATTTTACACGTGGTGAATAGTACATGCAACGTCAATGGAAAAAGTTACTTTTCGTTTTACTCAGTAATGATAAACGTGTCTTTTAAAACAAATTTTTTTAAAGTTTTTAAAATGAGTTACAAGAAACTAAGTGTTAATGTATTAGCAGTTGCATTTATTTAAGCATACAATTTACAGTTTCCAGAAAACAATTTTAGTATTTGAATTAGTATTACTAAATAATTTTTATCACACCAATTGTGATCGTATGATAAACTTTTAAAACATGTTTATACATTAAAAAAGTGTACAAATAATAGATAACCGATAACTTTCCTCTTTATAAAATATATTCCCAAACAACATCAAAAGATAAACACTGCACCGAAAACTGCATCAGCATATAACGACATCGCTGACTCCTGCTCGTAACTTTCTACCATATTTTTCGCTTCATAGATTATAAGCGTAGACTCTTATGCACGCTCAAGTTGAGTATGCAAATATACAGCGCATCGATACTCGCCAGTTAATTTTTGTAAAGAAAATTTTTCAATCAGAATATTTTTACGCTACACTGATTTGCGGTGAGCAATCTGTATTTTTCTGTAAAAACTGTAACATATTAGTTTACGTATATAAGATAACTTCATTAATTAAAGGAATTTTTATTTTTAGTTAACCGTATGGCAAAAATACAAAACTATAACAGGGTTTCAAAAATTCAAATGAACAAAGCAATACCCAAACGCAAAAGCAGAACTAAAAATTAAACACAAAAATCCCAGACCGCGAGTTCCTTAAATACAGATGGCGCAATATTCATAACTCAGCATAAGCTCAAACAAAAAATCCCAAAAGCAGCCCCAGGAGCAGCGCGCGCGCAGCCTCAAAGCCCAAAGGCGGTCGAGTGAAAATTCAAAATAATGCAACGACTTGACCCAGTCCGGAGGGCCGACTGTGTCGCCGCTCTAGTACCTCTACAGAATACAGCTCGAATTTCCCTCCTGAAATTGCATATTGAGCAGATAGAAAAACACCGCACAACTGTGCGCGCCGCTGGCTCTTTGACGCGCGCGCGCCGTTTTATCGCCGAGGATTCAGCGCGCGAAAAAGCAGAGAGAGACGGAAAGAAAGAGCGAGGTAGCCAAGTGCTTTGCGCGCGCAGCTCATTTCTTTTTCGTCCTCCTTCAATCTCTCTCCTTCCCACGCTGAAGTCGAAGCTCGCGCGCGCAGCGCAGAGCGATAAGAAGACGCGGGGAGGAAGAAAGAAGGCTGCATAAACTCGAGGGAATACGCCCCGGCTCTGGGAAGTTCGATGAGTTCTGCGCGGAGGAGGAAGGGAAGTGGCATGAAAAGCCGCGGTGACGAGTAGTGCTCCGCCGTTGTGCAAGCCCCCGACCTTTTTTTTTTTCCTTCTCCCCCGCCGCAAGCCGACGAAACTTCTACTCTCGACTTCTAGCTGCGAGAGCTGCGCGAGAGAGAGAGAGAGAGGGAAATACGAGGACTGACTTCATTAAACGCGAGCGCGCTGCCACTGCGAGAGCTGTATTGTTAAGGACTGAACCAGGGGTAAATTAGTTTTTCCTCTTAGGTTTTGCTCTTTTTTCGCCGCTATGGTAATACGAGAGGATAAGCTTTGGGTATAGGAGGATTTTTAGGAGCAGTCGGTATTTTAAGGGAGATAAATAAAACGAGCGCTCGGGTAGATTAAAGCGAGATGTAATGTAATCAGGCTCGTTAATGTTGTGAATATTTTATTCGGGATGCGTTCGGCGCGATTGAAATATTCATTATTAACGTTCGGGATCGGAGCCGTGAGTTAAATTTTTCCTTGAAATTACCTGTTATCTATTTTTGCGCGGCTCATTTGCAAGTATAAAACTTCGGCAAGACGCTAGTATTCTCCACGTCAAATGTTTCAGGAATATTTATTGCTGAATATGATCAAACGAAATTTATAGCTACGCGGTTGAAATAATTGCCGTTCGAACGATAATTAATGTTATTTAAAAATAAGTTATACAGTGTGTTGACATCCCTAGGGAGCAAATGAGTTGGCCAGTCTAGAGTACGTGTAAATTGCCACTCGAGCCGAAATAACAAACACGTGAATTGAAAATATTCTCTATTTTTCATCATTAGTGAGCCCAAATTACAACTGTTTAGTGTGCAAACCAAAAACGAAAATGACACTTTCGTCCCGCTCTGGCGAAAAATGTCTTAAAATTACAAAGAGAATTTAATCATTTCTTTCCATATCAGTACATGTATACTACTTTAATAAAAAAAAGCTTTAAAATCATTTTATTTATACTAATTACGATTTGACACCTCGTAGTAGGATTTTTCTCGCCACGAGATTGGAAACTCTCGCAAGCAGTACATGGATTGTGCCCTATCTTCTTAATCTGAAGAGTTTAGTTGGACGAAGGTCTACTCAGTCGTTTTCCTGGGAGGTTCATCGTCCCCGAGGATGCTTAAACGGAGTTTGTAAATGTAAACAAAGATCGCTGATAAGTTAGATTAACTTCTTTGCTTTATTTAACGCGAATGCCTTTCGGGCGCTCCGGAAGTTTAATTTAAGATATATATTGAACATTTTTTTGTACATTTTTGTGTGCATAACAATTTATTGGATTGCAAGAAAAAGTTTGAAATGAAAAATAGATGTCAGTTAAGACTTTAGTAATATAGTATATTTTAGAAAATTTGGCGTATGTTATAGAAAACGGGGAATTACAGATTTACCGCTGGAAAAATATTGCAAAATAAATTGAAACTGATCTGTACTTTTAAAAAGTCAGTAGAAACAGATTTTTGCAAGATAAATTATTAGCAGTACAATCGACCAAGCGTATTTAAATTACAATTCAAGAAAACTTTTAAAAGTTAATGCGTATCGACAAATTTTTGAAAATACGAATTGAATCTGATCTACGGACCATAAGCCACGGATTTCGAGTGAAGTTCAAATTCGTTTCTTTCACTATTTGAAGTTTCTTTGCCAACTTTTCTCTATTTCGATCGAGAACTCAAATTAAACGGTTCCGAAATTTTCATAGCTTCAATATTACCAATTTGTAAATCTAAAACTTTCGTTAACTCTAAAAGCACTTTAGGAAAGAACTTTAAAGCTGAACGTTATTTGATCAAAAATTTATAGCGATTCGTTTAGAACCTGTTATTAATACATATATACTTTTTTTGTTCCTTTATTTTTCTTTGATTACATTTAATTATTTTTAAAACCTGAAGTATTTTAATTAAAAACAGAAAAGTTTTTGAAAAGCCTTAACTAGAAAATAGAGATATGAATGTTTTATTATACTTATTAACACAATCACATATTCTATTTAACATTATTCTTGTAGCAACGTTTTAATAAAATTAAGGAGAGGAAGAAATTAAATATTCTCGTACCTTATTTTCCTGTAACTATTAAATTGAGAGTATATTATAATATACATATGAAACTATTTTTAAAATTTTACCTTAATTTATTACAAATTGCTAGACTTTGACATAATTAGGCGCTATTTAGCAGCTATATACAATTTTTAGTTTAGAAAGAATTTCATATTTTAAAATAGCACTTTCAGCTTTTATTATCAATAAAATTGTATTATTTAAGATATTTAACACAGTTTTACAAAGTTTGGCACAATTTCATACAGTTTAACGTATCTCAGCATAGTTTTATATAATGTCAATCGCTAAAATTTGTAATTCGATTTACTATTCAAATCAAATCTATTAAAAATTGCAGATTTTTACAATAAAATCTAGTCAACCATTCAACAGTTTTGCATCAGTAACATTACGCTTACCTTTTCTGCTACACCAATCAGCTTCAAACTTTACTACAAACCCTAAACAAGCATCCACCAATTAAAAAAATTCCACATTAATATCCACTAAAATCCTC
This sequence comes from Eupelmus azureus, assembly GCA_030522685.1. Lineage (NCBI taxonomy): Eukaryota > Metazoa > Arthropoda > Insecta > Hymenoptera > Eupelmidae > Eupelmus > Eupelmus azureus. The sequence goes on along the minus strand of JAPYZA010013287.1, from coordinate 5,619 downwards.
CGCCGCATTGTTAAAATCGCAAAACCAGCCCCCCCCCCCCTCCCAGCCTTTAGAACGGATTCACGCCTGCACGCTCGGCAGCGCAATCGGCAAATACCGCTGATCCCTCCGCACGTCGTTCTTTTAATTGCAGGGACGATTTGTCACTTCTCGCAGGGCTGATCAGCCGCAATCCAAGCGTATATTCATATCCCGATACATACCGGATAGAGCAGCGCAGAGGGAGGAGAGGAGACGCGAATCGATATATATACGCATGCATGCACTCGTCGGGAGCAGTGCCAAGCCGACGATAAATAATACAAATAAAACGCGGCATTTCTCTCTCTCTCTCTCCGCATGAGAGAGCTGAAAAAGGGAGCGGACGCATAGCGCGAGAGAGCACGCAGAGACTAGCTAGACTAGGGCAACTCGGCGCGAATACGCAGAGAGGATCGGATAATTCTGCGAGCGAAAAAGGCAAAAGTGCGGGGCTCGCTGTGGGGATGGGAGGGAAGGCTTGCAGCGCGGAGGTATGACTTGTAAAGGGATACGGATTGATTGAATTTTCAATTTTTTATAGGCTTTGGTGTGCTCGCTGTGGCGCTCTGGGCTTCCTCTGTTTTCTGCGAGAAATGATGAAGCTCAAGGTGGATTTCGACTGGGGTAGTTAGCTTTTTCATCGTGGAGAAAGGATTTTCTATTATGTGATTGTTAATATTGTAATCTTGAGATTGTTGATTATGATAATTATTTGTAGGCGGTGTTCATCAGACAAGGGATTAATTTAAACGTAGAAAGAATGAGAAAAATCATTGATACTATTACATTACTATCGAAAGAAATGAAGGTTGGATTGATGTGAAACTACCATAAATTATATTATATTCAATTTTGATTAATTGCCTAGACTGCATAATTAATTTCGTTTGCATAATTGCATAATTAAATTTTGCACAATACAATTACGCTTATTTAGTATTTACATCTAAAATTGGTGCAACGAAGTAGGCGAGAGCTAAAATAAGCGAAAATCAACCATGTTATTACATAATGCGAATATCCGTACAAATATATATCTTTCAAATTAATTTTACTTTAGAAATTGTTATACACCCATATGCTCAATGCCAGCCTGAAAATGAAATGAAATACTGTTAAGCGCTTCCCAACAAAACGTCGCAACGACAAGAGTTGACCAAACGAATGCAAAAAAAAGAGCGCTTTGTTTTACGTATACGGATATCCTGGATAAAATTTGATCACCGACTGAATCAGCCTTTTTGTCGTTGCAAGAATCAATTTAAATCTAAAACGTCATGGTTCAGCTCTTTCTATGGTTTCAATCGCTTTATTACAACCGAGTTTGAAAAACGCACCCTTCACCTCTATTTTCAAAAACGACTACAATACTTTTAATTTCAACCGTATTCATCAATTTATTTCACTCTACAACTATATGTAAACCACATCAATCCCTCTAAAAATTCAGATTATCGCGAACAACTCTCCCAGTCAGAGACACGAGTGCGAAGCCAGAAAGGCAAGAATCCCAATTTTTTACCGATTATTGATCCCCAGCTGCAAGCCCCACAGTACCCCCCTCGGTATCATCAAATCGCCGACATAGAATAAAAGCCTCTCACCCCCTATGCGAGTATAGCTCGCGCTTGCGCTTCCATGCGTAATGACTGAAAAGCGCGATTTATGCCTCCATATTTCACATATGTGCGGGCGGCTATAACCGACAAAGCGCGGCGGCCACTTCAAAAGACGAGCGGCATTTTCCCGACAAATGTAACGAAAATGATGAATTCCTGCGTTCTTTCCAAATTGTCCCCCCGCCCCCCATGAAACGAATTCGTTTTTTTCTATTTTAGTTTTTAAAGGAGGGAAGAAAGGCGCGAGGTTATCAGTAGATACGCGCAAAAAAGCGGGCGTACGATTCATCATAGGGAAAATGATGGAGGGACCGAAATGACCGAGTGCTGTATCAGTTTTTGGAAAATTGAATGTGTCACTCCAGCTGCTGGAGCTTTTTCTGCCGTTGCTCTCTGTGAGTTTCGAAATTTGGCCGAGGTCAGCCCAAGAAAAATTGCACTTTTGGGATCTTCTGTATTATTTTAGATCGCTAAACAACCTCGCTAATCATTATACTGTAGACAATTCTTGTTTTATTCCAGAATCCCAGAGAATCCAATAAAGCACGAATGTGTAAAACTCTATTAAAAAACAGGTCAACTCGAGCTCTATTTTCAAAAAACGCCCGTCGAAATTGCGCAATTAGAAAAAAACAAAAGCCAAACGTTAAAAACTCGAGTTTTTTTCAATATCATTCAAAAAAACGTTCCGCTCCCCTTTTTCAAAATCCCTTCCTCCAAAAGAGCTTTTCAACTCGAAATCTAACGGCAAATTAAAACGCTCAAACCGAGAACGTCAGAGGCGGACGATCAGCTACGTCACTCGTCGCGTCGAGAGTAGAGCCAGCTAGCGCCGCGAGCCATATACGCGCAGTCTCGCGCGTAATACAGCCGAGCGCTCACGAGGCTCGACTAGGAGAAAATTGCGTCTCGGGTTATTCGCACGTGGCTCGATATTCATATCTCTCTAATGTCACGCGTGCAGAGGATCCGCCGGTATTATGGAAATCCCCTTCTGCTAGGCTATATATGTACGAATTGCAGGCGGTTCGCTCTGCGGAGGTGTGTTCCACTGAAAGGATAGAATTGGCACTTTCGTCATTTGCTCGGGCTGAGCTGTGACTGGTTTACGGGCTTTAGAGAGGTGGTGAGGTTGTGTACGAAATCTTAAGTTCTTTTTTTATTCAGTGCGAGTTTGGGGGAATCGGAGCGGTTAATGCACTATGTACTTTTTGGTTTATGTATTTTAAGAATTGGGAAACGTGTAGGTTTGTTATCTGAGCTGAGAGAAAGTAAAAATAAAGATTGGTCATTGAATATTTAAAAAAAGAAAGGACTGAAAATTTTCAAAATTTTAATAAATAGTTTTCAGGTGATGAAAAGGGTCAATCGAATTCAGTCGAAAAAGCTTGTTAATTCTATTTCAGGAGGCGCAAAGCTTCTCGATTGATTTCGGTTGCGATTCAGGTCCTTTGCTGTTTTACAATCATCTTGAAATATAATCAATAATAAATGCTTCCTTTGAACTAAAATAATATAATCCCCAACTGATACTTGAGATTTAGATTCCTATATCGCTGCAATTGAATATCTGTCTTGGACAAAGCGGAATCGGAGACAAAGACAAAGCGAAAAAAAGATGAAAAGGGTAAAACGTTTGTTATTACTCTGTGCCAGTAATTGGAAAATGCTGGAAAAAGATAATTCAAGTTATTGAATGTATAAATAAATAATTACATAGCTTTTTTTATTATTAAAGTAAATATATTTTAGTAAATCAGAAAATTTAAAGTTCAAACAAATGTATTTATTTCACTCCTAACGATTTATTCGAATAAAAACTATTTATGTGTTATCCTGATAACAATGAATACTGTAAAATTATTTAAGCTAAAATAAAAATATAAAATAAATTTGGAATTTCTAAAGAGATTAAAATCTTTGAAATCTCATTAAAATATAAATAACAAAATATCATTGATATAACGCAAATTGTTTTAAAGCAAATTTTACGTGTAGTAAGTAAAATTTCTGGCATGATCTTTGTGAAAATATAAAATGAAATATAAAATTATAATAAAAATTTACAAGAAATTATTAAATTTTACTGAAAACAAGTTTTTTTTATCTCTTTTAAGACTTCATAGACTTTGAATAGAGATAACACAAACCCTAATGAAATGAAACTTTGATGATAGTTGCAAAATATATTATTAGTAATACTATTTTTAAAAAGCGTTATTTTTTAATAAGATTTTATGAGAAATTTTACTCTTATCTAAAATGTAACATTTTCTATTACTATACATCAGTATTATATCAATACGAGATTCTAGCTGAAACTGAGATTCTAAATTCGTTTTCATCTGCTTTATATTCATATTCGTGTATGCTGAAACAATTCTATTGTTAAATTTATCATTACAATATCAAACTCTTATATAAATAAAGTGTCAACCCTGGTAAACCTGTCTTTCAGTTTTCGAAATGTTTTAAGTTTATGTGACCTAATTCGTAATATGTTTTAATTCAAAGGAATGAAATTTTTGAGATTCGAAAAATGAAAATTAAATTCCATTCTTCCAAATGAGCTCTGTTTGATTTTCTTAATGAATTTTCATTGTCAAATTATCATACACAAACGATTCAAGATTTAAAACATTTTTTATAATTTTTATATGAATTAATTTAAAATTTCAAACAATTTAACATGTAAATTATTTAAAAACAAAATTATTCTTTGTTTTAAAAACCCAAAGCAAAAAATACATCAGTGACCATTCAGCGTGTCTACTTCAAAATTATAAATATCCATAATTATCAATACATCGATTGAGAACATATTTATCAGTGACTGCAATAATTATAAAAGTACAACGCCCACTAAAAATTTGTTTATTACCATTTCGATCACACCACCCTTAGATCTTCTAAACCGAATTCCCGCGTAACAGTACTACTTACTCAAACCGCACACCATCCAAAACTATCAAAAATCGCATCCACCAAACGAATCTATTACAACTCGAATAACGCCGCACTACGATAATTCGCTTATCTATGGAGCTCGCGGCTCGCTTACTAAGCACGTCATATCGTTGCCTTATTAAATGCACCAGCGCGCGCCTGTATAGCACCTCGCAAATTCAAGCGCGATACCGCGATTAGAAAAAGCGCGCAACTGCACTTACAAACAAAACCAAATCGACAAAAAAAAGCTCCTGGCGTAATTTCCGCGGCATTCGCATCTCTCCGTAGTGTCGCAGAAAATAAGCGCTGTTTTTTTTTAAACCGCGCGGCTTCGAATTCGAGCATTACGAGACTTGTAGCCTCCACCCGATAATTAGGTTGAATCGCTGCGCGACCTTATCGGCGCGCTGAGCCAAATAAATGAAAGGTGAGCGCGCTGTGCAAAAGCTGATATTAATGGGGCTGCCGCGCGGATGATTTAAAAAGGCGCAGCGCGCGACGACGCGGCGCTGTTTATTGATTGTTAGGCGCGCATTATTGTTGCAATTAGTAGGTCGCGCCGGGGGAAAATTCGCGCGAGTGATAATTAATTGAAAAAGCGAGTGTGAATGCGAGCTTGTAGGATGAGTGATTAATTGGGATGCTTGATTTACCTTTTTTTTTTTTAATTATTGCAATTACGCCCTGGATATTTGATGTGTTTTTCAGTGGGCTGGTAATGAAGCTTTTAGGTTCATTAATTTGCGTTACACTTATTTGTAATTAAAAAATTATTGGATCGGAAAAGATTATTTTTTACACTTTGAATATATTTTTATATTTGCCTGAAAAACAAGCTTAAAAACTGCGATTTCTATGAACAAAGAAGTCTCAGGAGCGAACGCATCTAAAAAAAAACTGAAAATTTGCGCGAAGCATCCTACTGTATTGCCGCTTAGAATTCAAAAGCGATCTGTCCGTTAAAAAACTTAGTTTATTAATTTTTAAGTAGGAATGGAAGTTTTGATCTTCGACGAACTAATCCAAGTGA
>JAPYZA010013285.1:0-17084 GCA_030522685.1 Eupelmus azureus | reverse complement strand
CTTTCTTGTTGTAAATATTTGGCATCGGTGAACCAAATGAGATGAACTTCATAATTTTTAGCACTTGAATAAAAAATCTTTTAATGATAAGACCCTTTTACCTCCTTTCCTCTCTAACCTGTATCGAAAAAGGTCTCGTTAATATTGGTTTTTTTGAGGTCACCAAATTTTGTAAGTGGATGGCTCTATCGTGGGAGCTGCCTTCTCGAATCAGAGTACGTGTCTTGTTTGTACACGTCTACCTCGCGTTCTTACTTTCATTTGCGAATTGCTCCCTCAACGGCAACAGCGCCAATGGTGCTTTTACCTGTCGTGTAATCACTTTTGGCCTCTCTCTCTTTCTCTCTCTCTCTCTCTCTTTCTCTCTCTCTCTCTCTCTCTCTCTCTCTTTCTCTCACACACATACGTTCACTCTTTCAACCTCGAAGCCATTACATTTCGCTTGCATGTTTATTTCAGTACTTGTGTCCGCTCTCGACACTCTTGCTTACCATACTCTTAGCACTTAGGTCGTGTTCGCCGCTACTCGACGTCATTTACACTGCCATGGATGAACGCGGGGCTGGCCTCGGTCTTGACGTCCGCTCTTGACTGCTTACAGCGCTCAAGCGTCTTCTTCTCGACTTTCCCCGTTGTTGTCCACCGCGTCCTTTCACTCGATGCTGATCTTTTGAAATCTCCTAAGCTTCTCCGACTGTGCTACGTAGACGTTCTAGCTTTTCTCTTTCTCGCCTTTCTTTCCCGAAGGTTCTGATTCAATAAACCCGCGTGGTTCTTGTCGCTCGTGCTGGCCTCCGCTGTAAGGGATTGCTGTCTTTCTTGACTAATATCCATAACTGTGCAACTATACTTAACGCAATTTTTGCTCAATGTCAGTGTGGCACTAATCAGCAAAATTATTAGCAAGTGAGGGCGCTTTCAAAGATTAAACATATAATAAGTTAGTGATAGAACAAGCCTTTTTCTCTTGCACTCCATACCGACCATGATAACAGCTTTTGTTCGTTCTATATCCACGAGCGGTGATAATTCCTGTAGGTTATATCAGTAAAAGTCTCAACGTTTTCAGCTGCACTCTTCATAGATGTCGATCAGTTTTAAGCGACCATCTTTGTTATATATCCTTCGCCAGTTGACGTTACCACCTTCGTCGCATTTCATTAAAGAAAATTTAAGTAGTTGATGCCGAGCATAGTCAGCCTTGTTAAAGCAAAGATGTTGACGCACAAAAGCTAAATTAATTGTGCCCATACACTTTGAAATACTTGTTGCTATATTTTATTTCAATTTTTTGAGTGTATTAATGATTAAATTTTCACTGTTAAGACTCGACGCATGTCGAAATTTTCTAGTAAAATATTTTACTTAAAAATTAAGTTTAAGCATGTTTTGTGGCGTTTTATAGAGATTAAATTTATTAAGTCTTTCTCAATGCGACCTGAACATTTGTCGGAACGTCGATGCGAAGCATCCCATGATCTACAAAATCATTCATAATAAATATTCATTTTAACATACATATTTTTAATTAAAGATTTACGATATAACAACTAATTTAGTAAAAAAAAAAGACAATAAAATTAGTTCTTAAATTAAATATTCTCAGCGTTTGTCACCCTCGAATCGACTGCGACTGCTCAAATAAACTCGCTTTGTCAGCCAGAAGTACCCATAATGACTCGGAGCCCTTTTCATGCAACCCACATTTTTTAATTCGATCCCTCGGAGCAATGCCTCATCCCACCCAGGGGAAATCTTCGCACGTATCAACCTTCCTCCCTACCCCCCCATTGTACAAGCCCACGCGGACGTTCATCGTCCAGCGCTTTTGCATCCCCCTGCAGAGTTGCCACTGTGCCATCCTTCTCCGCGAATAGTTCCACACGTGTACGCAATACGTTTGTCGCTGCAATGGGGCTAGAGTTGCGGAACTTCGGTATTCCGGCGACGCGGCTTCTCGACGACACGTGAAATTGGTGGCCTCGTAGAGCGCTCATTACTGGCTCGTCTCTCTCAACGCGATTCACACACACGTGTACAGTATTCCTCCGCGAGGATCTATGCAAGCATCACGCGGGTTACGCGCATGAATGCGTGACTGCAGACAATCGTTCCGCCTCGTATACGCACACAATTGCGAATGCAATATGTGCCACGCTGAGGATGTGGGTGGCTGTGTGTGTGTGTGTGTGTGTGTGAAGTAGGTGTACCGGTTTGGGTTTATTGTGTGGGCCAAGAGACTTCACCGCTAACTTGATCCGCTGAAAACGGGAATTTCGGAGGGAAAACTCACCGGGACATGGATTTATTCCAAAGATCGAAACTCTTGTGCCTTCATTCTACGTAGTCTTTTTCAGAGGGTTGTTAGGTAATCGATGGTTGATTTCGATCCAATTTGTAATGTAGTTTACTAGGATTTTCAAATTCAATTTTTTTACATTATTAGAAAAAGTATAGGTTAGATTCTTGAAATTCATGGATGAAATACATTTCGTGGTTTTTTTATTATTTGATTTATATCGTTTTAATTATTATCACTGTGCTTGTTTGCAGGTCCATTACTCTAGTAGTATACCTAAGTATTATGCCAGACTTATTAAGCACACATTTACGAAGTTTTATGAAGTAATAGCAATGAAGTTTTATATTTTATACCAATGATGAAATTTGGTGTAAAATAAATATTTAGTAATTTCTAACTTAAAACTAATTAACAATTCCTATCATTAAATAAATAGTTTTCGCCATACATGTGCGAGAAAGTAATTTCAGCCTCTCGTGGTCGTTTGCGCCGGTGCGAAACGAGGATAAAAAGCTCACGCAAGGTTGAAATCGCCTTCTCGCTCATATATTGAACTATGTTTTTTGATACGACGTGTAAAAAGCAAAATTTTACATTTTTTTCTTCGAACATGCGCAAAATTGAGCTTAAGCTCTTTGTTCACATACGTTCACACACGTGCACAGACACACACATCTATGATGTGTATGTTATCAAAACACAATCATTTTAATTTCGGTAATTCGAATTTATGAAAAATTGAGTTAAATAATATAAAATAAGGTTATAAAATAATCAATTAATCAAAAGCAGTTTTTAAAATAATTGAAAATCAATCATAATTTGTTTAAAAAAAAAATTTTAAATTGATATCTTGTAGAAAAAAATTTAACGAATCGAATGACTATCTATTAATTGAGAGATAGCGACGAAAAATCCACCGATTTTGAATAAAATAATAGTCGGGACAAAACGCTATCGAGCCACAGCATAGGAGATAGTGATGGATTATCTCTACGTCAAATTGATCCCTCACCCGTAACAAAATCACAAGCACACGAATCTCCAGCAGGAACTAGTTCAGGTACAACTACACGAACAAATTCGTTGCTGACAACGAAACTCGGGCGTATCCGGCAGCATCCGCTGTACACAGAAAAGAGAAAACCGCCTTGACTGTCACAAGCTTTTCGCATGTCGTACAAAAAAAAAGAAAAAAAATGAATCCAATACTCAGGAGAGAAAGTGATTTTAACTTCGCGTGACTTTTTTAAGCGTTCATTTGAAATTAAAATCACTTTCTCGCACTTCTATCAAAAAGTATTATTAGCGAATTTTTTTAAGAAAGTTTAGTGTTAAAAAGTTAGCAGCGTATTTCTTCTTTAACATAAAGCTATTTAAAATTAATTTTTATGATTACTCGATCAGCTTTGATATGAGGAGGAGGGAGGGAGATTTGAAATGTACGAGATTTGTGAGCAAGAGTGATCGCGGATTAGGAAGAGGCGATACGAGGAATATCAATTTATTATTTTTTAATTTTCGTAGTAGAAAACTTAATGATATCTATCTATAGATATTTCTTATAGAAAAATAAAAAATTGGTAATTGTAAAAAAGTGACCATTGACGTTGCTTTTATCCTTTAAGTTTTCTCAGTTTTAAATTTAAAATGTTTTTTTTTCCATAATTTTTAACTCTTTTGAAATTTATCAGAAGCAATTTAATATATGGAAAGAGCAATTTATTGTTATAAAAGCAATTTATATATCATTTCTTTTCGAGATTTTGTACAGCTGATTCATGATTTCAATTGCGTAGAGCGATATTTTTCAAAGTTGCTTTGACAAAAAAAAAAGATAAGGTCGGTATCGAAAATCACACACGTTATGCACTTGTGGTCCAATCGCTCTCTCTCTCTCTCTCTCTCTCTCTCTCTCTCTCTCTCTCTCTCTCTCTCTGTCTCTCTCACTCTGTCACTCTCTCCCACTCCCTTATCGAGAGGGGGATCAATAGTAATTCAAGCTCTCGCCGCGTCGGGCTGCTGATTGTTATCGACAAATTAACGCGTGCGGCTCCGCCCAAAGGCTATACTGCCGCATATCCATACCCGGAATCACCTCACTAACAATCGCAATATCTCTTTTGTTTCAGGTACGTATCAAGAGCAGTAGCTTGCAGTAGCGGTTGCAGTAGCAGTAGAGGATGAGTACTTAGTCATTTAAGTACCCAGGAGATAGTAAAACTCTTACGCGAATGACTCACTATTGCTATCTCTCTCGGTCTTTTGTATTCGTGTTTTGTGATTTCTGAACGCGCGGTTCATCGATTTTATGAAGCACTAGCTGAAATCTCATCCACGTTCGTAGACACATACAACGAAAAGAGTCAATTCGGTAAATAAGATAAACATTCGCTCTTGTCCGACAAAATTTGTCGTAATTTGTCACTAAAAACTTGTGCTTTTCGTCACTTTTAGATTTAAGCGTTGTTTCAAAATTTGTTTAAAAAATGAGCCAATTTATCAACCTCTTAATCATTTAATTGATATCTTTTTGAAACAAAATCCTAAACGGCACCTTCTCTTCCCAAAGTGACTATCGATCATGCAAAAAGAAGTGAAGCATGATAAAATAGAAAATGTGCCGGTATTCTTGAGCGAAATTCGTTTGTTTATATGGAATTTGTCTATGGATAGAAACACGCTTCATTCTCTTATGGCAGCAGCAGGTCAATTTACCTACAATTGTTTTTGTACTGGGAGCGCGTTGTATGTTTGTTATGTGTATATAAAAGTTGACGAGACACGCCGCCGTGGGAAAGGCACGTCAATATTTTTTTTCTTTTTTCTCGAAAAACAAACTTTCATTTGCATTGTTTCAATACTACGTATATAGCGAGGGAGCAACGGGAATTTCATTTTTCTACTGTATGGAATTTTTGCACAGATAAAAGTTGAATTTTCCGAATTTTCGAACTCTTTTCTACCTTTTTATATTTACTTTATTTAAATTATATGTAAATAAATGCTTTTAAATGTACTCTTCAAGTTGACACGTCAATCGATGAGTCAATATATGATGTCGATATTTGGTTCATATTCATCATAATTGCTTGCTGATGCGGATGCAATTATCCAAATCAGTAAACATATTCGATAAATTTTGTGGTATAAGAATAATTTTCTCGATAAAAATGATTCAACTGAGCACTATTATTACTTTTAAATTTAATAAATTAAAATACAATTATTTATTAAAACTAATTTAATAAATAAATATACAAAATTATTAAACGACTATAAAGTATTTGTACGAATAAATTTGCTGGAGGTGTGATAGTCCTACTATTACCAACTATGTATATCATACAGTTTTTTGACTATTAAAAAAATTGCGATTTAACCAAATCCAGTACATAATTACCTTGTGCAATGATATATTCTACCTCTTTACAAGATTTCAAATCAATAGTCCGAAGCTATGACATTTGATTCATCCATGTCATTTGATTTTTAAATTAACGAATTAATTAATCAATTTAGATTCAATTCCATTATTACATGCTTTGGAATACTGACTTGAAATTTTGCACATAGAGTGAATTGTATCGAAGAGTAACTATATTTTGGATTTGCTTATATCGTAATATATTTTTACATAGACAAAAATTTGTATAATCTGCATAGTAGGTAATAGTGGAACTATTACACATTATCAATAATACTTTAATTCTTTTATTATATTATTGTAAAGTAAAACGTTAAAAGATACACTTTATTACATCATATTTTATACAGTTTAAGTTTATTATTGAAACCCTTGATTTTCATCTATGACTTCTTGCATTACTTTGAACATGAAAACATTACTCGAATGCATTACAGTGCTTGGAATGAAAAAAAATCCCGTTACAAAGGCCAAAATCCCCTTGATGCAAGAAACACCTAAATCTCTCCGTCGTGCTTTTTAAAATGCATTTTAAAGTTCAAAAGATGGAATTTCACTCGGCAACGCGAGAGGACACGTGTATAACTCTTTGCATTAATCTAATCCCACAGAGAAGAGCGTCTTTGAAAGATAAATTCAAACTAGGACGGCATTTTTCACAAGCCGACATCCGTTCGCTCTCGAAAACTTCGTTTCGCTCGCTGGCCCGAGTCTTAGAGAGGCGAGTCGCAAGTCCAACAAACACATCTTTCATAATACAAGTTTTCTCCTAATTCCACTTTCTTAAGAAACTTGAACCCCTCCGGAACTTTTTTCCCGCGACGAGGACGGCGACGCTTACAAACAGCCCCGGTCCTCGTTCAATGCAAACGAATAACAAATTTCCCCTTTGTATGTTCTACATTACACCATTCTCGGACTCGAAAGAGAGAAAAACAATAGAAATAAAAAGCCGAATAAATCTTGAACGAGCTGAGAGAATGGACGATAAGGAAAAGACCCAGGTAGGCAAAAGGGGATTCGAGTTTTGATAATAGCGCGCCGAATAGCAGGGCTCGGACTTTAAGAGATTTCTTAAATACATATAACTACGTTAAAGCAACTCGCGAGGCTCGGAGCGATAAGAAGATTGGTTGAGGGGAAGGGCCGAGGATCTAACGAAAAAATATGCGAAAAAAGCGAAGGGAGAAAAAGAGGATGCCGCAGCGCGAAAGAAGGAGAAATGGAGCGAAAGATAGGGTGACGGTGGCGAGGGCCGAGCTAGATAGTAAGCTGGAGTAGAGCGGGGGAGGCGAGAGATTAAGGGAGAAAGGGGGGCGAGAAACGGACTGCTGGATTTGATGGGCAGGAACGAACCATTACTCCTTTCTGCTAATCGACGCGAGGGTACGCCTTCCCGAAATCCTGTCTGATCTGCCTACATCGATCCGTTCGCGGATGCTCTTCGTTAAGTCTTCTTTCTCTCTCTTATACGTACTCTTTTTTAGTTTCTCTCACTTTCTCTCTCTCTCTCACGTTCTCCCTCTATATCTTTCAAGATTTTTTACCCTCCTACAGGGGGGCGGGGGGCCTAATCATTTTTTTATTCAAGTAATACAAATTTAGAATCAGTATTTTATTATTTCGAATTAAATAATAATGAATGTTTATGATATCGAAATTTAATGAGAATTTCAAATTATTCTAACTGATAAATTTAGAATATCAAAAAATTTCTTATGATAATTGTTCCAAAGATACAAAGATAGTTTCTTTTTATGTTCTACTAATGTTTTTATAAAAAAATAAAAACATTATTTTATTATTACTTTAATTATTTTTAACATTAAAAATGCTTTACTCCTGTTATTTATTATCGTTACTTAAATTATAGAACAAATAAAGATTATAAAGCGGATAGATAAATTTATAGTACTTATAACAAATGTTTTAACGATCGGGCCTCCTTTCTAACAATATTAATTGAATTGCGACGGCTACTAATTTGCAAGATTAGTATAATCTTGATTTCGGATCAATCATTTATTTCGATTCCCGAAAATTCCGTTTGGGATGTTGACTTAGATGAGGGGAGTTTGCAATCAAATACTAGCCGAAAATAAGGCGTGAAATAAAGGAGTGTGACTTAAAGTTCGTGGGTAAAAGTTTGAACACAATAATTCGGCGTAAATGCTTGAGTGGGAGTCGCTTGAAAACTTACAGAGGAATACAAGAATAAACGTAACTGAAAATATCATTAATCTTATTATTTGAATTTAATCTTCTAAAACGCCTTAGACCTTATTTAACATAAGTGATTAAATGATATTTATACATTTATTTTTTATACAAAGTTATATGTAGGTCTAAAATTTTTAAATTCAGAAAATTCTTATTTGGTTTCCTTTTAAGCGATATTAAAGTAGATAGTAGTGGTTTTGGGGCGTTTTCCGTTATTCTGAAATAAAACTTTTGAGCATTCCGATATACTTTTCGAAAGAAACCGTTTTGAAGTTCTTTGGTATACTGCGGTACGCACTCCAATAAGCTCTATATACTCAGGGCTTTTATGAGCTGAAGTTTTGTTTTGTTGTTTTCAATAGAATGTACAATAAAAGTGTATATAGGTATGAAACTCGGTGTACTTTCTCATAAACAATATATCACCGATTTGGAGGTCATTCTAACTACCTCCTGGATAGTTTCTAAAAATATCATTCAATTTCTAAATAGAAAATGTCCAGGAGGACCGGGTGATCTCTAGGTAAGCAAGAAAAGCATTTTAAGAAAATTAGTACATCATGTATTACATTAAAATATAATTGTTTAAAAAATAAATATAAATAAAACTTTGTACTTTACTTTTTGAGTGCAATTTATAATTTTTAAAAACACCCAGGCAAAAAAGTAGGTCTTTTTTCGGTATCTGGGATAACAATACTACTTCATTTAACTAAGAAAAAGCGTTACGTGTAGAAGCCATGGTGTAGTTTTGGCTCTAGCCGCTAGGTGAGGGCATGGACTGTGCCGTCGCGCATGCGCGATCACATTTTCTTAGACGTAATAGAACAGTACTTTATTTTTAACTAATCGAGAATAAAGATGTCATTTTAAGCCAGAGTCTACTAAGCATTTATTTCATTTAAACATTTTTTGTAATCATAAATATTATTTTATCACTAAAAACACGCAAAAAAACATTTTTTTTTAAAATCAATAATTCATCATAAAAAAGCATTATTTTCGTCGTGTTCGTAAAATAAAACGGTATATAAGTATACACTGCTGTATTATAATAGTACTATAGTATATTACGATACATGTGCCTTAAATGGCTCATTATTGCACGACGTGAAATTAGCACCCGAGCGAAACGAGGAAGTTATGAAGCGTGAAGTTATTATTTTGAGGTTAGAGTGGTATAAAATATTTATTAAAATTGTTAAAACTGTAATTTCACATAATAATACTAGATTTTCTGAACAATAAGTGAACTATATTTGCTAATTAAAATTAGTTTCTTATTTTTAAGTGAATTATTCCCAGTAGAAAATTATTCAAGAGTTATCGGGAACTTAATTATTAAACCTATCAAGCAAGACAGGTCTAGATAGATCCGGATTAAATTCTATTACGGATTGATCATTTGTATACTGAAATAAATATGCAGAAAAAACGGATTAAGATCCAAAGCACGAGATTAATAAACCTCTGCTTTTTTATTTTTAGATTTATTATCCACATGAACTTCGAAAATACATTATTTCCGTTAAAGTTGCTGTTGACGAAAGAAAACTTAAGTCATTTTTAAAAAATTTTTCTGATTGGATTTTTTTATATCCAGTAAACTAAAACAAAGAAATATCTTATGAAACATGATGAAGTCTATTACAGAATAATTTTTAATTTTCTTTAATATTTATAATAAATATTAACATCATAAAATAATATTTATTATCACAACAATTATCACAAGAAATATTTAAAATCTAAATATAGACAATCAAAGTATAGAAAAGATGGTTTTAAATATTATTGTGTAAAGATAAAAATTGAGAAAAAATGAATAGTCTAACTTTTAGTTTATTTACTCTCGTTTGGTTTAATGTAGTCATTTTAGTTTAATAAATCTTTTTTATCAAGAGGGGAGAAGCTACTCAATAATCAGCTCAGAAAAAATGAAGCACTAATCTTAAAGAATTTAATTTTCACCTGCCGGTATTCAAAATCTAAAAATTTAAAGATGTTTTTTCTGTAATTATAATTCTAAGCTTCTACTGATTTGATGACTTAACAGCTAACATCCCAGGAACAAAATAATAACCCAAAATTCGAAGGGTTAAAAACATTGAAATCCTTATCTCCAATGTATCCTTATCCTTTTATACAATTTTGGAATCATATAACAGAGACTTTCGCACTTCAGAAAAACCATAAAAATAAATCATATCTAACAACTGTTTCTTCTTCGAAATGGATATTTTCGAGACATTAGAATTTATGAAGTGACTCAGGAATACTTTGATTGTAAGATATTATATTTAAAAAAAAATCATTTTTGACTTCAGACAAAATTGTTTAGAAAATATTTGTTTAAGTATTGAGTTAGTCATTTCTTTAATTTATTAGGTTTGTTTCAAGTTTTATGTTTTTAATTCAAGTAATATTAAATTTTCTTCGAATAAAATTATTAGATTTTGTAAGAAAGCGATTGTGAAATAAAATAAATTAAAAAAAAAATTATTTTACCTAACATATAGCCCTTAAAGTTTCACTGCAGTTTAATTATGATAATTAGTACCGAGTCTTTATAATCAAATTACACTTCTCTACACCATATAACTTTAAACCTAATTACGAGAAAATCAAGTGACAGATATTTTTGAAGTTTGTCAAAGAGTAAGCGTCGGTAATGAGATCTTCTAATTTCGTTATTCAACCTAGCTTTTATACGCGGTAATTTAACGAACATCATTTTAAATTAAAATTTTTTATGTCAGAAGGTCATATACTTTAAAATGTTTACATTACAATTATAATATGTTGTTTGAAGTAATTAAATAATAGTATTTATAGTATGCGAAATTATAATTTTCTACCATTTAATATGTTCATCGAACAAATTTTGTGAACCAATTTCACTGAACTAAGTAAAAAGAATTGTATTTCGCGAGACGCTTATCTTTTTATGATAACAACAAGTTTAGTTTAAGCTTCTAATCAATAATTAAGCGCCGAAGGTTCGCTTCATGTTAGCTCTTGCATCTTTCAGCAAGTTTATCGTTCACCTTAGACTTTAGCAAAGGATATTTCCTGTCACGGCATTATCGTGAACTTTTTATCGTTTCATTTCTTGGAAAGCATGGAAAAAATGAAAAAGTGAATTCTATTTCTTCAAACAGTTTAGCTTTTAAAGTGATGAAAATTTTCTGACTTTTATATATACGGTCGGGTTTATATATCTTTTGTAAACAATTGTTAGAATGTTCAAAATAACTTATAAATTTAAATAACAACGTTTATAATATAAATTTTTATATATGATAGTAATAAATTTTATCTGAAAAAAATAGCACTGTATGCAATGTAGCTGATTATCACTCGTTCAACTATAAATACACGATGAATGTTCAAATTTGAACGGATTTTTAATCGTGTAACATACATAAATTTGATTTTCTTTTCCAAGTTTCGACTTTAATAAATTACACATTGATCTTGTTTGCTTGACCTTAGTAGATCTTGATTGTTATAATCCATGTTATTGGACATATTTTCGCAGCTACTTGTTACGGTGCTTACGCATTTTACGTGGTTTGTTGCTAATTGCTCTTATAGTTTACATAGTTTCGCTTTCAATCTGATGATCGTATAATTAGATACTTGAAGATTGCAGCTGTATTGCGAACCACGTAGATAAGGTCGAAACTATGCATAGTAATTAAACAAGATACGAAATTCGTGAGAGTATGAAAATATTTCAATAATATTTGAATTATTTTTAATTAGCAGAATTATTTTATTTTGTCGGTTTATGTCGATTAATAAAATTGTAGATCATTAAATTTATTTCTTAATATTTTTCGTATTTGTTTGTTAATTTCTTTTCTATTAATATTTTCTTCAAATAAGATTATAATGTAATTTTTTAATTTCACGAAATCTACTGTAAATGTAGATTTTTCAACTGTCTTGAAAACAGTATGTCTATGAATAACCGGAATATAACATTTTAATATAAATGTTAACAAAGAATGACTTCTTTATTTAACATCTCGTCGTGTCTCTTAGTATATTCTTTTCAATATCTCGGATGTAAGAAATTTCCAAAATGAATATCTAAAGTTTCAAAAAAAATCTTTTTCACATTTTACGAGACACGATGAGTACTCATCGTAGCACTTCTTGTTTACTGTCGTTAATTTATAAATATCTTTTAAATTGCATTTTCTGTATCAAATTCAAATTTAAAAAATGAAAAGTTCTATGCTTCCCGTTAAAAGTTAACATCAATTTAAGTACTATGATTTAGATTATTCTTCAAAGCTAGACTTAGAAAATCTTTCAAAACTACCGCTAAGTGGGTGTTTCTTTAAGGTAGTTTAATTTAAATAATTTAAAAATTGAGTCTTTTTAAACCATTTTTGTGTAAACATCCTATTTTTTAGCCAAAAAATAATTTCTATTAATATCAGGTGATGATTTTTTAAAGAAAATTTTAGTTTATTTTTTTTCTTTTTAATAAAATGATTTTAATTTGGAATTATTTGAATAACTCATGTTGAACATATGCCATGTTTATTATTTTTATTATTCTACGTATGGTATATTACTGATTAACAACAAAAACACAAATATGCACTCAAATAACTAGAAATTGAAACCATTTTATTTAAAAATAAGTAAAAATTCTCAGAAGAGTCTATATTTTAGATTCACCGTATTTCATCTTTTGGTTTATGCTGTGATATTTTTAAGCGTAGGTTAATAGACCACTCAATCCAGAAATTCAACGTAATGTAGTGTACTTTTCTAAAAATAAATAATTGTTAAACAGAAAAGCAAGTTTGAAATTTTATTGATTTTTCTAACAATAAATCGCCACATTCGAAATAATAAAAAAACGATGTCAGTTAAGTACAAAAATCGACTACGGACCTCGAAAAAGCAAACCAAAAAGCTGTTGGTTACCGGGTTGGAATTAAATGCGTGGTCATTATCTTTGCTTTCCAAAATGTTGAAAAAAGTCTAGAATTTACGCCTTCTTGGATTTTAACGGGTTAAGCACGCGACAGCAGCGCTCTTTTTTCGCCCTCGTCCCTATCATCCCGACACATTATCGTCGTGCAAGGGCGGAAAGAAAAATGCGCCCGTAGTGCAGCTCTCTTCCAACGCGGGATCGCGTCTGGTTTTTTCCTCTCTTGCTCTGTCGGTCTGGCCTTGTTTTTTCTCGTGACTCCCTTTAGTGAACGGGAGTAGAGTATAGCCCCACCGACCTTTGAATTTCCGCTGAATAACTTGGGGGGTCGCAATACAGACTTGCTGCTGCGCAGCTGTGGAACTAGATTTCTCTATGTGTATCGGGGATGACGGGGGAGAAGATGTACACCCGGAAAATAGCTTTTGCCAGCATCGGACCAGTGACTCAGTCAAGTGAGAGAGAGAGAGAGAGAGAGAGAGAGAGCTAAACCAGCTAGTGTTCTATATGCTAGTACGCCCTACTGGCGCGTTGCCTTCGTTACTTTTGGTCATGGAAGCGCCGAGTTCGCTGGGCGAGTTACTTGGTAAAGGAGGCGGCTATCAAACGAATGACTCTTTTCGATCCAGCTTCGACCTGAAAATAGAAACTTTGCTTTCTCTCTCTCTCCCTCCCTCTTTCTCCCCCTGCCTCCCTCTCTGTCTCCTTCGTTTTGTCGAGAACTTCCATGCACTACGAAACACAATGAGAGGTCCTCTGCATGTACCTTTGAATTTCTAGGTACACTTTTATTAAAAAAATTTTATTTGTAAAGGTAGAAATCAGGTAACTTTTAGAATTTTTAATACATTTTTTAATATTTCCATTTATAAGGAAATATTTTAGTGGACACCAGAAGAATCGTGACAGTATATTAATTTCCCTGTAGAAAACAGCGTTCAGTTATTGAGACTAAATACTGGGTTATGCATGCCTTAAGGCGTTTAGAGACTGGTACATTTTCTTTATGTTTTAAGAGACTACTTACTAAGACTGAACTGATGTTTGTCATTAATGAGTATTCTGCATTAAAAATTCCATTAGTTCCGGGTAGTAGATTTTTAAAAATTGTTAGATACGTCGTTTTCTCTTTATTGATATAACAAATATTTGCTAAGATATAATGGTTTGCAGTGCGCATAACGTCACAATTGCTTTTACAATCGTCTTTTTAATTTAAAATATCTACATAGTGAGTAATTGTGGCGTTACATGAATTTCTACAACTACATATAACTTGTTATTAATTATTCAATCTAAAAAAAAGAGACGAATAACTTTTGAATAGCTATAAATGGGAGTCAATAGAATTTTTCATGAAAAAATTCTATTTTTGGTAAGAATATTGACCTTGTTTAAAATTAGAGAAGTAGATTTTTTAAAAATTGTTGTCACTGCAAGTTAATATAATAATCAGGACTTTTTATTACACATTTTGTATCAAACTTATTATTCAAGAAGAAATTTGAAATAACTGATTTTATACATTAATAACCAACCATTAGAAACAGCACGTACTTCCACGAGTTATTGCACAATAAAGCAATAAAACATTTATACTTACTGAATTTATTACTGATAAATTTATACATTATATGTCGATATTATTTTTTTTTATATTATTAAATATCAAAAGTTTAACGTCATTTTTTTATGCGTCATTGATTCATGCAGTTTTTTACAGATGAAAATTATTTAAGTAATTAAATAACAAAAATCGACGGTACACAAATCGCATTATTAACGTGCGGGCAAAAATAAAATGGAATTCTGTTGCAGCTCATTGATCAACGTCATTGATCCATTTTAGACATATAAACGCAGGCTGTCCGCACAAAAAGTTCTCCTTTTTCAGACTGGCAATAAAAAAGAACAAACTCATATTTAAACTACTCTTTAGAACAGCTCAGAGTTATGCAAGTCGGAGCAGAAGCGTGTAAGGTTGCCTGCTGCTTCTTGCCTTTTTGGTTTTCTCTTTCTTACTGCGAGCGCCATGCAGTTTTTCTTCGCCGTCTGTTTACCCCGTAAACTGAGAGCAGACGCTACCGTTTTACTTCCACTTTGTTGCCGCCAGGCTTTTGACTTTTCACGAACTAGAGATCCCCTTCGGGTTTTCCCTCTTTTCTCTCTGTACGATTCCCTCTTTCTCACTCCCTCTCACTATTTCTTTTAAGGCCACTTTGGTCCTGACGTTTCCCTTAAATCGACTTTATAAAGACATCAATCTTTTCGCCAAACTCTCCGATTACGCACGTCTTTGCCTGCGCTTTTTTCTGAATCCCGCCAATTTATACTGTTTACAGCTGCTTTCTCTCGTGAGCTAGCTGCTTATACACGCTCAATTTACTCCCATTTATCCCAGTTAATGTCATCTATTTTTACGGAAGAAGTCTTTGCTTTCTCAGAGAAACCTTTATAAAATTAAAAAAACAATTTAAAAGAAATACTAGTTTAGAATCGAAATGCGTTGAAACTTGAAATAAATGTTCTTAGAAATGTAAATAAAAATGCATGAATTTTTAATTTAGAAATTTGTCCAAAAAAGTATTATTTAAAATTAAACATAGTATTAGTAATTGAAAATTTAGTTTAAAGTTTTAAAAACATTTAAAACGATATAATTTCAGTACTTTGAATGCTTTAAAGAACTAAAAGATATATCAATTAAGAGATAAACCTGTAAAAGCTATTTTTTATTTTATTCACAGTAATAGAAATATTTAATCAGCTTTTATTATTGAAAGTCCTCATAAAATATTAATGAAGTTCGCTAAGATATACGTCTTAAACTTTAAATTAAAAAATGATTTGTTAGATACGAAGGCATAAATAGGAAGAGAGAACTAGTTGATTTCGCATTCACGTGTCATCTTACCATGGCTGTATAGTCTTATCGATCGCGTTAAGAAAGAGGAAACGAAAGCCAGAACTAAGAGTTGTTATTCTTTCATTTCAATTTCAAACTTTAGATGTTTATAGATATTTAAGGTTTAACAGCAATTTTTTTAATGAACGGTGTATCTCAGAAATAGATAAATTTGCACATCTCAGAGTATATTTAACTTTTCCATCTTTCAAACAACGTAAATGAAATAAATGATAGAAGGAAGAAAAAATCTTTTTAATAGTAAATATGTACCGAAGAAATAAAGCAGGTTATGGGCTCGCTGCGTGTTGCGAAGCAAGGACGGATTACACGCATGACACATAAGCTGTTTTTCTTCTTGAGTGCAATTTACGATTTTTTAGTACATCCTAGCGAAAATAGGGGGTCTTTCTCGATATTCTGGATAATATATATGGAGAAAGTTTTTCGATAAAAGTTGCATCGATTCACTATAATTTTTACCGTTACGCATAACAATTTTTACCGTTTTTTCCATAATTTTTGGGGTTGTTGCAATCCGTCCCAGGTTTACCGTTCCCAGATTACCAGAAAAATGTTTTCAGTGTATTTTTCATACTCTCTTCGCTGACACCACGGCGTAGTTTCACCCCGGGCCTCCAAGCGAGGGCACAACTTGTGCCGTCGCGCATGCGCAGAGCATTTTTTCCTCAGGAAAATAGAATAGTACTTTATTTTTGGCTAATTGAGAAAAAGACGTCACTAAGCCAGGGTGTGCTAAGATAGTGTATTGTATATCAAGGGCGTAAAGTGGGCTTTTTTAGACCGAGTGTGATATTTGCAGTATAAGTCGAAGATGAGCTAGCACGAGTCGAAGGCGAGTTCTGCAATAATACGAAGACAAAAAAGCTCCAAGTCTTTGTTATAAATTATATTTTTTGTAATTTACGTATAAATTTTTGTGTATTTGCTACCTGCAACGTGATACTGAACTAGTCTTTTTTAGACATGGCAACCAGTGTACTATTACATTTTTACGTCAGGCATTCTTAAAACATATCTACATACAAAATAGACAAAAGATAAAAGATAATAGATTGTATCGAATAGAATCAAGGTTAATAAAATTATTTATAAAAAGTAAAAATTTTTTTTTTTTTTTTTTTTTTATATTATAGCCTACCCAAGCTCATTCAAGAGCTTATACGGCTGTAACTGTATTAACTGTGGTGAGAACAGTGATATACTTTTGCAGGCCGCCCTGTACAAGGGGCTCCACCTACGTGAGGCCCCA
>JAPYZA010013279.1:0-14601 GCA_030522685.1 Eupelmus azureus | reverse complement strand
GAATGTTATACGATCAACCCTTCTAACGCCACATACGTGTTTTAAAGAGACATTCTGCAACCTCTATAATCATGTTTAAAGTTCCATTGATACAGTAGATACACGAAAAAAGAGTAAACAAGTTAAAAAATATCCCTATTATTGAAAGAATATTAGTTAAGTAAAATTCCTATAAGTAAAAAATTTCCTTTTTCATTTTCTACGTATTAGTACTTTTAGAAATTGATTTATTTATTTATTCCTGTGGTCAATACTTTTCCGCCTCTGCAAGCACCAAGCTCCTTCTTGCATCCGGCACTTCAGTCATCAATAAAATATTGATTAATGAAGCAACTGTGAGACACAGCCTTTATAAAAACTTACCGGAAATCCGTCACTGATATATATAAACTGAAATGAAAGGAAGTATGAATAATCTGGAGCAAGTTCGATTGGAAAATTGTCGATTGAACAGAAGCACTCTATAATTTAATATAGATTATTAATACAATATAACTCAGATACGAGTTTTAATATCATATTCACTTTAACTTGAAAAATTTAATTTAGATTTTTGGATTCCTGTAGACGGCTGACTGCAGGTTCTTCAAAGTTTACATTATAATTTTGTTTATTTGATGTTTCATCTTAATTATATTATATTCATAACTGAATTAAATTAACTATTTTAAGTATATAATTAATAATGCAAACGAGCAAGCATAAGCCTGCGCAATCATTCTCAATACAATAAAAGATGAATAATTTTATACATCAATAATTTTAATAAAAATAACGTTTAAATTCTTACAAACACAGACGATTCTACTTGAATCCCACCGAGAATACAAAAAGTTCAATCCTTTTTTCTAACTCGAGTAAGTATTTCGTCACTTACATAATATATTTACTTTTACGCAATAGCAAGGAAACGAAGAATTTCAGTATAAACTTTTACAACATACAATTACAAGATCTTTCAGCACCGAACTTCTCCGCGCTCTGCGGAAGCGCGCAGTATCACCAAACCAAAAAACTATTACGAAATCCTCACAATCCGCCAGTGTATTTCCAATCGTAAAATTTGTTTATAATATAAAAATACAAAACATCCAGCCGCGTTTCCGCGCTCGCAGAACCGAACCCAGTCCAATAAGACGCAATAAACCGTCCATTTTTTCCCCTCGATTTAGAAAGTCGTAGGCGCGCATAAAACTCGGAGGCAGCGGTAGTAATCTAAGTAGCGGCGGAAAAATGGAGAACAAATGGCCTTAAAAAGACGGTCGTGAGAAAAACATGTCGCTCGTCAACTGGCTGCCGCGCGCACGCCTCGGTCTCTCACAGTAAAAGTCTCGCTCCCATCTCACATTCACGGCGCTGATTGCACAGAAGCGCCGGAGTGAGAGAGAGAGAAAAACGGCCACGATTTCTTGCGAGCGCAAAAAATGTGTAACTCTCTCGCCTAATAATAAAAGATTGCCCGGCGACTGTACACTCGTGCGGGTTTGCTTGCGCTGCTTCCGCGGAGAGCTGGAGTTGGATTGTTGCAGAATGTAGGTAAAGGTATTGAGCGGTGTTTTATTTTGTTGTTTTGTTGAGGGTAGTGCTGAGTATTATTGTTATTTTGAATTAAGTGGGGTTTTAGTTGGATAATGTGGAGCGTGTGAAGTGTGTTATTCCTTTTTAGAAATGATATAGATATATTGTGCTATTGTTAGTTTTTATTTCTGTTATGAGTGGAGTAATAACTTTGATGCAAAAAGCGCTGAGCAAAGCAAAGTTATATCCAGAGCTGACCGCATTTTCGACAAAGCATAATTGAAGATGACGCGGTTGAAGTAAAATATAACACCGCAAAGTGTCAGTCTCGATCACCTCCTTAGCTTTATTTTTGTATTCCAAGAACCAGAAAACATCAAGGCAAATAAAATATTTCCCAGCAGCGTAAAATTCACACGCGAATTTTCCAGAAAAAAAAAACCGAATCGCCAACACCCCGGCAGCACCGGAAGCATAAAAACCCGCTCAAAAATTCTCCTTTCCCCGGCGCGAAGGAAAAACGAGTTCCTCCCGCAGCCATGGGCACGCGCGCAGATACAAAACTGTCAAACTCGGCAAAACAATTCAACTCGGCTTTCCGCTCGCTTTCACCGCTTTCCCGTAGCATAGCCTTGCCTTTAATTCCGCTCATCCCTCGCCTCTTTGTTCTTTCACTTTCGCGTCCTCGAACTTTCCGTTTCTTCCTCTCATTTTCCCCTCCAGCCTTCTTATTTTGCGGTGGGCGAGCCGCATGAATTATGAATATTACTAAGGTGCGGGCTGGGGCGCTGCATTACCTAGAGGTGCATCTTCGCAGCGAGTAAGACTTCTCTGGCGAAACATAATAGCAGCGCGTGTCTTCCCTTTTAATTCAATTAGAAAAGAAGAGGAGGGAAGAGCGAGCGAGAGAGGGAGAAAGCGTGTAAGTTCATGCAAACGAACTTGTGTAATTCGAGGACTCCGGAGCGCCCGAGTTTCTCTCTCTTTCTCGCTCGCTGCTGCGAGGAGTGTGGAGAAAAATTCCTGGGCGTACGCACAATGGTCTAATTGAAATTTGTCACTCTGATCGCGTTAATGCGCTGTTGCTCTCGCCCCCCTGGAGTTTTGTATTAATGCGAGTTTCGAGAGTTTAATTTGAAAAGGAAACGCTTCTCGGGCCTGTTGTTTTAGACGCACTTTACGGACGCGTTTTCTTGAGACTATATGGTTATAATTAGTTTACCCCTGCATCCGATGTCTACTGCGTGAATGTTTATGGATGTGCAATTTTAACGTCTGAAAATGCTCTATGGTTAAATTGGATCACTTATTAAACATCCATCAATTATGAAAAAACGATTAAATTAAACTGTTGTAATAAAGTCAAGGCCCTAAATCAAAACAATCTTCAACTCTCATAATTCCTCGTAAAAATTAATCGACGACCCTCGCACAATCAGTCCCCAACTTTCCCCCCGCCAATTCATCGAGCCGCGCCGCAAAGAAACCGAAAAGCACCTCACGAGCGATCGATTTTCACGAGTCCACTCGCCCCGCGAGCTGGAAAAATCGCCAATCAATGAAGGCGTCGACGGGCTTTCCTGTAAACGCGTCTACCTTCCGGGAAAGTTGGGGCGCCGAGCGGCCGTCGTATAACCCTTCACTTTACGAGCTCTTCGTGTCATTCTCCGGGAAAGGGCCGAGCGCTATAAAAACGCGGGCGGCCGTGTAATGAGGGCCTGTAATTCATGATGGGGCTGTGCATAATAATTACCGGAGCTCCGGGACGACCTAATTGTGGCTATTGCTTTTGCGGAACTTTGGGGCTGAAGTAAAAATCTTGGGCCCGCGCGGGGCGATGGATGGCTTGAGACAACTTGGGAAATTTTTCCGGGAGTATAGTTAAGGTTCAGATTAACCATCGAAAATTTAAAACAAATAAAAAAAAGGTCGAAACAAGCCTAATTCCGCAAAAAAACAACAAACAACAAAAATCATTAAAAAGCCATAAACTCGCAGAACGCCATCCCCGCGAAATAAAACAAGCGAACAAAGTAAGTGAATATCGCCGGTTAGCGGGGGGAGGGGCGAAAATAGCCGGCGGGCAAATCTGGAAAATTGCAATTTGCATTCAATTAAAGGACAGTGAGCGCGGGAAATTCGGGGCGTGCCGTCGGCAGTTCGGGCGACGCAAAGTTTGCGCTAGCTCGCGCGGCCGCCTGTTCGACGTTCGGCTAGCCCAGAGAGAAATGGAACGGGGGAGTAGGAGAGCGGAGGCTCTGGCGCCGCGTCCGCTGCAAAGTCGAAACATAGTTAGCATCGAATCGAGATAAACCAAAGGGATGCGCGCGGAGCTGTATGGAGGGAGCGCGGCTGGCTGCGGCAGAGGCGAGGATTGCCCGATGTGGATTATTAGTTTTCATCGTTTGTTAAGTTCTGCTGGATTACGTGATGCGCTGTTTATACGAGGGAGAAATTATCTGCTCGGATTGACGGAAGTTTCCGCGGTTCGGGGTAAATGGGATTTTTTGGGTTTTGTCGCTAACTTTGTTTCGGTTGTTGGTTTCTGCTTTTGTGTTCTCGTTGGGTGAGGGGTGATGGGAAATTAAGGCTAAGATTATGCATTTGAATTCGTTTGCGAATAGTTAAATTTTTGGATGGCTGCGATAGATTTGTGTTGATGTAATAAAATATCAAGGGTGATTAATGAAAACAAGTTTAAGTTCTGATTGAACAAAATGTGACAATCAAATTAAAGTACTTTTTAACTTACGATATCGGTCAGTTAACGACGAAAGAACTTGCAATAGAGAACTTACCTGAAACAAATAAGAGATTCAAAGTCAGAAAAGTATTTATCAATAATTTTGTAGCTTTCCAAGATAACTGCTTAAGTCCAGTATTATTAAAATAAATACAGTTAAAATTTTTTTTTTCATCCACATTCAACTTTTTTTCTTCAACCTTGACTGTATGTTTTATAAACTGGTTAACGAAACATGGAATAACCTAGTTATATCGGAAAGCCACAAATATAACGACAGAGATTATTTAATTATATTATTTTATTATTCTATTATATATAATTAAAATAGCGTATGTTTTATCAAATTAATATTATGTGTTGATTGCCTTAATTATACGAGAAGAACAATGTATAGAGAGGAGAGGATAAGTCTACTCCTAATCCAGTTCCCAAGCCTTTAGAGAAGAGTATATCAAGATGACTATATGATTATGTTCGTAATTGTACGTAAATGAATTAACTGTGTTAAATCATATTAGATTCCAACTAGTATCCTCCAATCTAACACACCATTATACACAATAACATCCATTATCTCGAAAAAAAAACCCAAAAACTCAACCTAACCCATTATACCAAAAGAACCATCAAACCTACCATTTCCAAAACCCACAGCAAATCCCCATTAACAATCCCATAACAATCCTCCAAAAAGCCGCATCAAAACCCCTCCCCAAAACTTCCACCATCCAGCCCCTGAGAGCACCAGGACCATATACACCAGCGGCGATCCGTCCGCGGAATTTCTCTCCTCGCCATTACCACGCGCGCTCGCGCTTAGTTTAAAGCGTCGGTATCAGAGGCAGGCCCTAGCCGCGGGTGCAAGTAGCATTGAGCTGCTCCCCCAGCCCGCTGAGCTAGACCGCTTCTCAGCCGACAATTGGAGCATATTATTTACTTAGGGAGTTTCGGCGCGCTGCTTCGTGGCTGCGGAAATAATCGGCCGTCGCCGAGTTTGTCTAATCGCGTTGACGAGCCGATAATTTATGAGGCGAAAAATTTCAGGGGGGGGGGGAGTTTGGGCAAGTTGCGGGGAACTCAATTTGAGGCTGGAGTTGAGGACGGGTTGATATGGCGGTGAGGGGGTGAGGGGTGGGGGTGGTTGGTTAATTCAAGATTGACATTAAAACTAGAATTTTATGGTTGCTTGGTTAGAGATTGTTATTTTAAGAATGTAAGATCGATTTTCATTTTATTTGGAAATTCATTTTACCGCGGATCATATCATAAATGAAATAGGTAATTGAAGAAAGAATTAATGACATGAAATAGAATATATTAATATTCTTAACCATTGAAGTTTGAAACCCTTTTGCTAAAGGATCTCGTAGTAGTTTTCCTGGAAATCAGAATTCATGAAATTTCGTCCTTTTATCGATCGCCTATTTTAATACTTTAATAAATATTTATTAACGAATATTCAATAAAATTTAGTATCTGTTTTACGAAGTTGGTTTTAGATAGTCTTTAAATTTATCCAATATTACGGAATTTCGAATTAAAATTTTGAATTCTATATTACAGAATTATATTTAACTTGAGTAAATAGAACTCATTAAGATTAATTGTAACTAATGGGCTTCATTATTTGATACCCGATAATACCTCGCAGAGTTTGATCATCATTTACGGCCCTGAGGTGTGCAACACTCTCCTTGTTAGCCCAGACTGACACAGTTAGAAATTTTAGACCACGGAGTCGAGTTTAGTTCGAAACTTTTAACATTAAACGCATTTTCCGCCATAAGGTTTATTTTAAATCCGTTCGTTAAATCTGCTTGCATTTATGCATTTACTACATAGTAAAAATTTAACAATATAATAGGATATTATTAATTTTAAAACTATAGTTAGAAATACGTACTTAGTGTATAAAATACTAGTTATTAAAAGAACTGAAGAAGGTAGGAAAATAAAGATCAATAGTAATAAAACATTTTAATTAATGATTCAACTTTCGAATGACGAACAAGATTATCTCCAATGCAAATTTGCCTATGAATTAAAGCGCCATTTTTCATCGGGGCCCTTGGGCGCTTATCGCGTAACGCGGATATTTATGATTAGCTCGTGAAAAGCAAACATTAAGATCGAGCCCTACGATACTTTTGTAATAGTTCAGAACTGTTTTTAACACAATTAAATCGGGCAAACAAACTCCAAGTGAATAAGACAAATTATCCTTTGCGGGCGCGCTCGTACCGCGAAAATATTTCTCTCCGAAACTCAAAGGATCACGGGAAAGGGAGTGAAGTTTTTGTCAAGATAAACGAGCGTTGCAAGGATATATATATACATATATACATTTTCATAATTTGCATCTCGCCTCCGGTGAGACTGCGAGCGAAGCACTTCTCTGAAGATGAGCTAAGAACTTAAGAGCGGGATAGGGACGGTATAAGAAACCAAGGAAATGCGACAAAGATAGAGAAAGAGAGAAGAGGGAAAGGAGAACGACGACGAGGAGGTAAAGATAAAAACGAGATAGAGATAGTAAGAGAGAAGGTAGAGGAGAGCCGTGGAAAGATGCCGATTGCTGACGTTGACAATCGAAGCCGGAGTTGTCGGCGAGCTCGTTAATTAGAAGCGAAGTTTGCCTCTACTTTATAATATTTGCGAAACCACCGCAGAGCTAAAGTCCTTGGGCAAACTTCTTGGGTTCGTGTATTTTGCAATCGATCATTGATTACGCTACTCGTGCCGCTGACGATTTGCTTCGGGTTATTGAGCGAGTACGTAAACGTGTAATGGAATTTCAAAAAAATTAATTGATTTATTGAAATTGTGTATTTTTTGTGATTATATAGTGATTTAATTATTCAGCGCATGCTTGTCTAGAATTTATAAATCATGGATAAATTAATGTCTCTTCGAGTAAATATTGTATTTGTAAGCAAACAGAAAATACAACGCTTTTAAAAATGCAGGTAACTGAATCTATTACAAAAAAATTATTTAAATTTTAAAATGTTTTGACTTAAATTTTTAATTGCAAGCATTAAGTTTTATAATAACAACAAATTGAATTCGAATTTTAATACTTAAAAACCCATACACATTTCTATTCATAATTAATACGTCGTATAATTATATATTATTGTATAAAATTCCAGACGTGTTTATGAATTTTCCTGCATTTTTAAAAGTCAAATATTATTCTCTTAAAAACGTTTGAAAACCCGGATTAAATTTTTAAGTAAATTTTAACAGTTACCTCACAAACAATTATTCAACAATAAATCGCCAAAAAATCCTCAATAACCAATAACCTCAAATCACCAACCGCATCACCAACCATCCCACTCCAAACCACCCTCGAAGAGAGGAAGCCAAGGCGTATATGCGCAATCGGGCCAGCTCGACTTGATCCGCGGAATCAATGATGCGGGGCCGGCTATAGCAGGGCTCGATCTCTACCCGGCGCGTGTCTCCGCGAGCGGAGCTTGTAATCTCGGAGGCGACGTGACGCGCATAGGTCGTCCAGGACAATGCAGCAACCCCCCCCCCCCCTCCCCGGCCCCCGATACCCCCCCCCCCCCCCTCCGCGGCCTCCGATACACACGTATACGGGAGCGCGTATACTTAGCGGCTCACGAGTGTTTTGACAAATAGGATATTGATGGCGCCGGCAGGGTAAGCCGGTGATTTGCGCAAATGGCAGGCTGCGAGCTTTTAATGGCCGTCTTGCCGTACCCGGGCTGTTACTACTGGCGCGGATCTGTTGCGTAAATGTAATGCGCGGCTTATTTCGATGCTGAGCTATTAATTTTGAATGGTAATTTTTTTTTAAGTTTTGCTTTTGGGATTGTTACGGTTAGATTGGGTTTTTCGTTTAGTCTTTTACCAAGATGGTGTAGATAATTTATAAATGTAATAATTATTGTTATAGATGTAGGTGGATTAAGTAGATACAGCCCGAAACGGCTTTGCATTTTGCTTTTCCACGACATAGAATTCCACTTTACAGTTTTTTTAAAACACTTTCTATAAATTTATAGATATACTTTAAAACGTAAATTAAAGGATTCTTTACATTTGAAATAATATCGTACATCCGTCTGCGTTAAGAAGCTCTTAATGTCTTGAAAATCCCGCGTAAATAACGGTTATGGTTAGACAATAAATAGTCCTTAAAACATAAATAAAAGGAAAATTTCAAAATTACAACTATCATAACTCAGTACTGCATTACTCCAACACTTTCACCCAAATTACATAAAACTTATCTAATTACCTTTCATCAAGCACGCGCGCAATCATATAGCTAGCAACAAAATCACATCGTCAATCCATCGGTTTATCAGCGGCCGAATCAAACCGACCTCAAGTCGTTCAACCCGATAATTGCATAATTAATTAATTGCAGTCTCTCAATCCTTCCTACATCCAGCCATATTCGCGCGTTAAATATTCTCGATTTCGGCGCTCCTCAGCAACGCGCAGCGACAGACTGTTGCTCACTTCGGAGCTAGCGCTACGTGACTGATTATGTATATCGTCGTCATTATCGGTGTCGTTATTATCGTTATTATACAGTCGCGTCTCTCTCGTCGTCGTCGTTATTCGCGTGCCCGGCGGCGTTCCGCGCTGCTACCCCTGCCCAGAATTTGTAATTACGGGCGAACCACCAACAAACAGACGTAATTTGGCTAATATCTTTCCTTTCGTTAGGGAGGGATGCGATTTTGGTGATGATTCGTAAATTGGAATCGCTGGTTGTGGTTTGATAAATAGATTTTTATCAATTACTTGGGAAAATGGATGTTTTAAAGAGGTGAAAATAAATGTTTGTTTGTTGTGTTATAATTAGTGGATATTAGAATATTTAGAAAGCAATAACATTCGCAAATATTTGTAGTGTAAATTTTGCTCTCTATTGATGAAGCGGTTATGTTTTTATTAGCTTAAAATAAATTCACGGCAATTATAACTGAAAATACTTTTATTATTTTCATGCAACGTAACATTTTAACTATAAAAATGATGGGTATTATTTTTTCAAGCGATAATCCTTCATTCCCAAACTTTTTACATCCATTTAAAGCCAGACATTAAAATTAGATCAGTTTTAATCCCATCGGCAAAATAAAACTTGACTCGCTTAACCATATACATTTAAAACTTCTTCCGCTGTACGAATTTCATAAAACGCCAAAAATACACTTTGTCAGACAAAAATGCATTATGATTGATAAACGAGCTCTCGCAATTGTATGAATGCGAAATTATTAACGCTCCTCGAACGCGCACCGGTAATTAATTCTCGATTTTCAGTTTTCAAACCAAACGCCCCGCCCCGGCTCGTGTTTATTTTTCTCGCGACGCCGGCTCTTTTATATCTCAACATTATGCAAAGCGTTTTATAAACAATTTCGATCGGGAGAAATTACATAATTGAACCCGTTCGCGAATTCGCACACAAGACAAACTCATTTACACGGGCCGGTGGTAAAATAAATTAACGCGAAACAATTAACGCGAGCGAAAAAAATAAAGCTCCTCGACGAAACGTATATATTTATAGACGTACGCGCCCACGCGGGCATCGCGCAAGTGGATTAAACTGTTTGACCTCGGCTGGCATTTAAAGCTCATTAATATTACCTAACTCAATTACAGGCCGCTGTACAGGCCGCAACCGTAGATGTCGGAGTAGATACAGAGCAGCTCTCACTCATGTGTATGTGTGTACGTGTGCGTGAGTGTAACGTGTATGTATGCACGTAAGCGCAGGCGGGCGCGTGTCTTGCGAGTATATAGTTGACTTGTACGGGAATCCAAATGCGACGCTCGCTTGCATCTTGATAGTTCGCGGGATCTTAAATTAGAATGGAATTTCCCGCTCTAATTAAGTGAATTTATTAATAATTCGCGTAACGAGGAGCCTAGTGCCGCGCGGCTGGTTCGCGGAAAGCTAGAGTCGAAGGGATGCAGGTCGATGTGCTTGAACGGCGGGAAAACGCGGGACTTCAAAGTCCGAGCGATGTATGGGCGGGAAACGTTTTAGGAAAATTAAAACTTTGATGTCTTTGGGAATGCTGGGGCGCGCGGATGCTAAGTGGGCCGCAATTTCTCGGCATTGGTTTTATGTGCTTTTATGGTTTTATTGATTTGTGTGTTTTTTTTTTAATTTTGATGGTTTTAGTGGTAATTAAGGTTGTGAGGAGTGAGAATCAAATTTGTCTTATGGAGGTTTTGTTTGTGCCTATTCATGTTATTAAGTTGATAATAGCTTCTGTTTTGGATAATTTTCTTACATAATTTTACAATAAGAAAGTATTTTGATATACATTAGTATAACATTTTTAAATAAATTGTAGGTCACTATGTCTTTTTGAGTGTTAAAAAAGTTTTTGTGTCCTAAATAAGTCAGAGATATATGATAGGACCCGTATGTTTGCATTCACTGTTTCATATTGCGCAGTAGCAAGTAGTTTAAAAAATTGATGTCAATGTCATAAAATTATAAATATAGTTTGTTTACTTTTTACTTTTATATCTTTATCGAATTATCTAAAAAAATTGTTCCATTTTTGTGCAGTATTTTATTGCAAATAAGTTCATTGTTAAATTTTACTTGTGTTTCCAACATTTATAAAACAACAGTACATAAAAAGGTTTAAAACCAGATCAACCACTTCAATATTAATCGTTATAAAAACGTTAAATTCATACTACAATGAAAGAAAACACAGCAAGTTCAATATTCATTGTATCTGGTAAAAAGTACAAATTATTGCATATTCAAAGAAAAACACATCACAAACAATCCCAACCAACAACACCCAACACCCAAAACCAATCACCACTCGAACCCCGCATCACCCCAACCCATAACCCCCCAAACCAAACCCACCCAAGCTCAGCTCCATCTCAATCTTTCTCCGAAAGCGTCTCTAAAACCGTCTGCCCGTAACTCTCCCTCAACTCTCTCTCCAAGCTCGACTGACCTCCTCCTTCCTCTCGCCAAGCACAAGAGCAAAAGAGACGGAGAGCCCCGCACAATAGCCGCCTCATTAGCGTTATCGAGAGAAGACGTCGCCCCGCCGACTGGCTTTATAAATAGAGCCCCCCGGCAGGCGTGCTGACAGCTCTCGTTCGGCCTCTCTCTCTCTTCCTCGTCTAATCGCCGTCGTCGCGCGCGGCTTGGCATCCTCACAAAGAGCGGCGTCAATCGCACTTAGCGCGCGAGCGAGAGCGAAGCCGATCTGGAATGTGCCCGGCCAGGTGTGCCCTTGCGAGCGCATCAATCTCGGCTGCGCGCGGTCGGCGTGCTTTTGAGGATACAGTGTGTTTGGGGGGGGGGGGGGTATTTGTTTTTAAGTGGGGAGGCGGGCTTGGGTGATCGAAGGCGGGTGATTTAGCGGTGGTGTATTTTTGGGGCTTTGGTTTGAGGAGGGGAGGTTTGTTGGTTTTGTTGTCGGGTGGTTTTTTGGAGGTTGGTGCGTGGGGGATGTTTGGGATGGTGGATGGTTGGTTTTTACTGGGTTGGGTGATTGATACGCGGCTGGAGGTAAGGTTGGTCGAGGTTAGCATTTATCAAGTTTGGAAATAAGTAGAAAGCAAATGAACTATTTTTTAGACGAATTGGAAGTAGATTTAAACTGCTGACAATCAACAGTGGTCTAATCTTTTATAAAGTTAATTTTTATGGTTGGATTAGAAGAATGAAACATCGTTTTAGAGGAAACTTCATACATATACTCTTTGAGAAAAATATATTTTTTTAATGAAGCCTAAACTAAAGCCTCAACTAAAGTGGCACTTTCAAAAAAGCCTTAAAATGCTTTTCTGAATGGCAATTAAAAATCCAAATAATTTTCAATATTTGCTTCAGATATTGCAATAAATATCCTATAATATCTCAATGTAAAAACAATATAAATTAGGAATGTATGAATAATATAAGACACTTCTAAAATTATTCATGAAATTATACCTCTGAAATAATAATCATTGCATTACTCGAAATGACTAACCTGAAAAAAAGCCACATAAAAAGAAGCAAAAATTAGTTTGCTGCAAAAACCAAATATAACCAACCCAAAAAACTAAAGCATCTTTCATCAGAACAATAAAGCTTAATCTCAAAAATAACAAATTATCAGTACACCCAGCATCCCCAACTTTAAACTCGACTCCCAAACATACTTTATCACTCGATAAATAATGCAGAAAGTTCCCCACGCAACATTAAAACCGAGCGCATTCAACATTAGCGCAGCCCCTTAAAGAAGCAATTTCCCGTCCATCATTAAAAAGGTAGTTGAACGTCGCCGTCGAGCGGCTCCGCAAGCGAAGAAAAATTTATGTAAACTAATTCCAATTTATTAGAAAGCGCCCTCGGCGGCACGCGGTCATCAGGGCTCGGAATATTTTATTATCAGCGATGTACACCGCCGAGCAGCGAAGAATGAAAAAGAGTGAGACGAGAGAGAGAGATAGGGAAGAGCGGCTCTCCGGCTAAAGTACCGTATAAAGGACGATAATTAACGAGGCGCGCGTCTCCGCGGGAGCCGGAGAATAATTGCGATGATAGCGCGGCTCGAGATTAAACCGGGCGCGGTCGGCGTAATTGCAGCTTGCATAGACATTAGACGGCCACTTGACAGAAGTCCATCCAATAAGTCGTCGGCTGGCGGCGATTTTCGGCTGGTGTGGTGGGGGGATGAGATGGAGATGTGCATCGTCAGGTGTAATGAGGGGGGTTGGTTTTGTTTTGTTGTGGGATTGTCTTGGCGATTAATAAGGAGGTTTGATTATGCGAGGTGTTTGATGGCGGCGGTGTTTATTAATATTTATGCAGTTTTGTCGTATTTGAGATGCAGTGATTTTATGCAGGGTTATAAAATTTGACTCATTATTGATTATACTTTTGGGTACAAATTTAAACGTGTTCACTCTAACTTATCTGACATTATTGATTATTGTTTATTACTATATTAAAAAAATATATATATAAATTTATACCCGGTTTATGCACAATATAGAAACATCCCCACATAAACCAACCAGCTCTGTTTATTCAATCCTTAGTATAAAAAACGATCACAAAAGTAATGCGCCGTGGCGCTATTCCAACACGTGTCCACACAACCATCTACTATTATAATCAAACAATCAATTTGCCGCGAATAAAAAAAAAAGACGGCATCGTATTTACTAGTCTATATATAAAAGCAGACAATAGACACTGGGGCGTAGAGTTTGCAGAAAATCCATCCACGTCAACAGGTATCTACAAACCGGGTCTCATCACCTCCTAGCCTATAAGCAATCAGTCATCAACTCTTTTGTACACAATGCACTCCATCTCTGACAGCAGCAAACTACAAAACGAACTGCAGAGTGTCAAGCGATGAAGCAAGCGTGCTACAAAATAGATACATCAACCTTTACTTCGCGAACAGCAATAGTAGCTCATAGACGAGCTTTAATTTCGCGTGCGGGCTAAATGCAGATTATTGCGTTAATAATATAGAGAATTTCAAGCTATTATTATCGAAAAAATAAAAATAATTGAAATCAATATTATCTTTCTATTATTTAATAATAGTTTTAAATAATAAAAAAACACCTCGCCAATAGCCAGAATAAATATCTATAACTAAAGCGCCGCCATTCATTCAAACATCCATCTCACCCGCCCAAATAAAAAAATCGCCTAAAACTCCTCTAAACTACCCCACACCACCTCCCAAAACGAACCTCCAACTTAAACACCCAACCGCTCGCACAAAACGAGAATCGAACGCGCGGCCCACAACACTCCAGCGCCAAAGACAGAAGAAAAAAAGCCAGAGGAGAAGCTCCCAGTTGACTCTCCCATACAACCAGGCCTCGAAAATTCTCGCTTTGCGGTCAGCTCGGCGCGAGCTACTTTACTCAGAGAGAGAGAGCCAGCGAGATTGCCGCCAGCTCGCTCGTTTGACGCGTATATACAGCCGAGCGCTCGCCGCATTGTGTCCGTCTAGTTTTCTAGCGCCGGTCGCCCGCTAGATTCGACGCATTTTTTTTCCTTCCTTTCGCAGCGGGCGGCGCGGAGCGAGTTTCGGCACTGGAACGTTTTCGGTTTTGGGTTTTGCGGCGCCGGAATTCCGCGAGCGCGTTGCTAGTTGCGGACAGTTTTGTTTTGGGGCGCGCAGCGGGGGAGGCAGCCGGGAGGAAAAACGGCTTGGCCGGAGCGTTAGCGAGAGTTTTTGGCTACTTTGCAGCAGCGGCAATTGCTGCAGTAATAAATGATGCTCTTTTTCGTCCTGCTGCTGATGAATTTTTAAATAGATACGTTTCCGAGTGGT
>JAPYZA010013265.1:0-12519 GCA_030522685.1 Eupelmus azureus | reverse complement strand
TTGCTTATTGACAATTTTATCGAACTAAGAATACTGCATTAAGTAGTACGAGTCGAATGTGGTAAGACGTTAATAAAGAAGAGAATTACTCGCACGACCACAATGCAGTTAACCACAGAGTAATTTTTATTTTATCCAGTTAACCACCAACTACGTATTTGCGGTGGCATAATAATTTATAGCGGTTTTCGAATCCCACACGGAAGCTAAACCATTGATAGGTAGCCACTCAATCTTTTTTGTGAAATTTAAAAATAACTACCTCGCATTAACGTACTACTCCGGGTGAGAATCATTGAGGTTAACTTGATAAAATACTGAAAATATTTTTGTGACTAACTAGATATAGGCTATGATCGATGGGGCATTCGCAGACAAAAATAATTGAATTTGCCTTTATCTGCGCCCCCGGGTATTAAACTTTATTTTTCATCGACTACTTCAATTAAAGTCGGTAAACGCATTTTAACTATTTATTTTTGAAATTCAAAAATAATACTGCAATATAATGACTTTTTTCATTTTACAGAGCGGGTCTTCGAGCTTTACCGGATAATGCCAAAATGCATTATAATTTTGCAAACTTCCTCAGAGATACTTCACAACCTAATAGGGCTATCCTTCATTATCAATTGGCTTTATGGTGAGTAATTGATTTATTGTATTACTTTCAGTGCACGTTTACTTTATTTAAATCAGTGAGTGGTGAGTGTGGATGAAAAAGGAAAAAAATAAATGTATACAAATCAGGCTTTTGATGCAAGCATTTTTTAGGAACCTTTTAAAAGCATAAAAATAGTGTACACAAAACAATTTCAATTTTTCAATCAGAAGCTCAACGTAGCTATTACAAACGCTATTTCTCCTATATTTTTGGTTTGTTTTACTGCGTTCGACTGAGATTGCTTTGGCCTATAAAAAATTAAACAAGAAAACACAAATTTTCGAATGTCGCTTATTGTGCAGAAGGGGAAGATATTTAGAATTTTCTTTATTCGAAGAAAATTACTCGAAGCATTCCGCGCGCTTTAGTTTGATTAAACAGACAAACTTTAGAGATAATAAATTAGCCGGGAGAAAAGGACAAGTAAAGAAAAGAAGAGTAAGAGCGAGGAGCCGAGAAAGAAGAGGGAAAAGTAAAGTTTCGAAATATTTTGTAGTCTAACGAAAAAGTATACAACTCCACTAAGAAGTTTCTCGGGGTAAAATATATTTAAACGCTTTTTTCCTCGGCCGGGCCTTCGCATACGGCATTTCGTTGTTTATCTCGGGCAAGAAGACATATATTTTTTGGCGTGCGCGCACGGCCAGGCTGCTGGCATAGTGCAGTTTCATTGTCCGTCGTTAGGAGCCGGCAGCCGGCTGGCGTTTTTGTGGCTCGAGCGCGCGGGCCTCGAGCAGATCGGCTGTGATAAGTAACGCGCAAAACGAGAAAAATGAGAGAAGCAGAGAGAGAGAGCGGGAAAAGTGTGAGAAAACGAGGGTGTAGGAGGAGCAGGCTGGCAGTATAGGAAGGGTACTAGAAAAAGAGAGGAGAAATCCAGCGAGGCTAGGCGTTTGCCAGGCACGTGGCGCAGGCAGTTGGTCCCACGAGACCGGAAATTTCGGACGATCGGGTCGCCATCTTCAACATATGCCGCAGCCACCGACGCCGCAACCTCTCACATATTTTTTTTTTTTTTTTTTTTTTTTTTCTCTTCTCCTTTTTTTGGCTCCCTAACCCTGACCATTTACCCAGCCGTACTCACACAGGCAGGAGAGACAGTGCGTAATGACTGACTTCCCTCGATTAGGAAATTCGATACGACCCTACGTATATAGGCAGACTTGCTCAACTCCCTTACGGCCTTGTGTATGTGTGTTGAAGTGTGTGTGTCTTATCGCACCTATGCTCTCTCGCATCAGGGATAGCTATTTTCCCTCGGCAAACAGCAAGCAAAAACGCCTCCCAATAACACGTGATATGCTCCTCTCCTCGGACTTTTGCCCTTGCGCCATTATCTCCAACTGTACTTCATATCGGTTCTAATATAAATGTCAATTACTATAACTAACGGATTTTTTCCTATTAAATCTTATATCGTGAAATTTAGTTCTTTATATTGTTTAATTTTTTTATTGCAAGTATATTTTTTATGATTTTTTTTATTACTTTATTTGCATTTCCGCTCTATATTTTTATTAGAGTTTATTTATAAGTGGATTAAATTATTGTTTTAATAGCTACTTAAAGCTAAAAATATTAATTCTAAAACTGAGAAAAATTTAATGGCATTTTAGTACATGAATCAATTTAAAATAAAGTAAAATTATCGCAATAATATTTTTGAAGATAGAAATATTTGTAAGATGTAGAATTATCGATTTAAAACAAAGAGAATGATATACTGTCGAGATGATGAGATTCTGATGCCGATAAAATGGAGAAAGATAAAAAAGGTCGGGAGTGAAAAAGAATTTCTTTCGCCCGTATAGATATAGAAGTGCAAAGAGCCGGTACTTAAACACGATTCGTCGATGGTTCAAGATTCTTGAAATATTCTTATGCAGCACACAAAGGCCGACAATATCCGAAAGTAGACGCTGGTTGATATTAAAGGGAGATTAAAGGCGATCGATAAGTAAGGTAAAAGACTAGTTAAAATTACGTCTAATATTTCTTCTTCGTTAAAATAGTCATTAAAATCAATAGATTGTCATTTATAAATAGTACTTAAATTTATAATTTATTATCATAAAAATAAGATTAAAGCTGTTTATTCAAAATCCATCAATTGTACAATTTTCTTTATTTTTAAACAAAATAACGTAAATTAAAAATAATATATTTTCACTCGTCAAAACGTAAAGTTTAACACTTAGCGCGGTCTGACCGGGAGCAGGCTCACTCTACTGCGTCACATAACTCTCGAGATCTTAAACGGCCTTAATAGCAAGAAAATCAGTTTGCTGGAAGTGCGCGGACGGGCAAGTTGAGATTGTTTAGCATATAGCAGCCGTAATTTCAAAGCTGCACTTATAGTGCTAGGTGTGTAGAGCGTGCGCTTTGGGGTGCGAGAAAGTCGGGATGTCATTTGGCAGCTGTGTGTGTGTGTGTGTGAGAGAGAGGGAGAGGCTGAGGCTTTTGTGCGGCGGTCCAAGAGCTTAAAGTGGCTAGTGCACATTATAAACTGGCCTACAAGCTATATGCGGCGTCGGTGGCGGCGTCGACGTCGTGGGGTGGCTGGCAGGGACGCTGATGAATACCTTCGTCTCTCTTAACTACGAGCGACTTTCAAGCTGTAGCACAGGGCGCCGGCTGTATATAGTGTGCGCAGCAGCAGCGCGTCGAGAGGGCCGCTGCGGAGAAGAGAATGGCCTGACGTAATCCCATATGGGATTACGCGGTGAACCAACAAAACTGCATTAATTAGCCGCGAGATGAAGTGCCTATTACGGTCCTTGCATGCGCCGGGAATAATGAAATGGAGAGACGTATAGCCGCCTCTCTTCAGACCCCTCCCCCCTCTTTCTCTCGCGGCTCATAACACCAGTACAGTAGGTAGCTCTCGGCTCATTTTTCTCAGCCGTCCCTCTCATCTCCCCAGCCAGCTAGCTGCAGTCTCTTACGTTGTCAACCGAAAGTGGGACAAGGCAATATTGCTGCCAACTACAGCCGATGCAGCTACACGAGAGAGAGCTCGCCGGGAGAACAGCGTCGATTAAGCCAAAGCTTGCTCTTATCGATTATCAATCAATTTGAGCGCGACCGAGCCGCCCTACTCGCGGATATTGTGAGCATCCGCACGCTTTATGCACTCTAACCACTACTACCGCTACTACTGCGCAAGCTTCACCTATATAGATTATACATATATACATAGCCGCAAGAGAAACGGATCAACGACAGGCGCGCACGGTAAAGGAATGAAAATGCGCCGAGTCTTTTCAACTGCAAGCTGACGCGCGCGCGACGATAAAGCAATAAAAAAAGCTCGAGCTTAAATGAGCCTATTAAAATCCGTATATCGAGACTAAATTGCTATCTGCGCAAATGTATATCCATAGGGCCAGTGCCTCTGTCGGGCTTATACTAACTCTACTGCCCTGTGTGCAGCAAAGGCAGCAGTACAGTGCTGCATCCGTGTGTGTACATTCAGCTCTGGCTCGCTCTCTATCCACATGCCGGGTGCGAGTTCGTCTCTGCCAATCAACTTTGTCATAATATCGTAATATTTGTCCGCGAAAATGCAATCAGCTCGGCAAATACTCGGGACGCGCTGGTGGCGGCGCTGGCCGGGGAGAAAAGTGGACATGCACTATGCAACTGCGAAGCGCCAGGCTGAATAAGAGATGAAAGGGGCACGGAGCGAATTGGAAAAAGGGAGACACGCGCGCTGAGAGGATGCAAGCCTTTCTCTCTTTCTCGTGAAAATTCCATTTCATTGATACACAGGCCAGCGCGCGCGCACCTAATCTTACCTGTATTTAAAACTCGGCCTCTTTGCGCTCGGAAAAGCGATTGCCTCGATACTGGCGGCGCCGTGTTATTTCCATTTTTTCCATTATTCGCTCTCAATTCCAGGGCGCAGCTAAAGGAGAGAGCTGCGGCAGCGAGACAAGGTGATGCGCGCGCGCAAGGCGGCGAGGAAAATAATCAAGCCTCGCGCGCGCGCGCGCGCTAGCTCGGGAAACAAAAAGGCAATCGATGGAAAATAAAGCGCGTGTGGGGTAACGAGATTGAAAATAAAATATATATGTATACCCGGTCGAGTTGGTGTTCTTTATCTAGGCGGGCGCTCCGGGAAAAGGGCTGGCTCGCTTCCGCGCCTACTTTTCTGCGGCTCGGTCGTCTAGAAAGACGAGATAGATAAACCATGAAAATTTTACGCCCGCGCGATACGCACACGTGCGTACGTATATACATATACACACAGGCGCGCGCGCGCGCGCGCAGAGGCCTTATATTTACGATAATGCATTATTTGATTGGTGTTTTACGATGCCTCGCTTTTACCATTATTCAGTCGGGGGACATAAAATGCGCGACGCCGGTGGCCTGGCACATAGTATATGTATATTGCGCGCGCGCGCGAACGCGGAGGCTCAGCACACACACACACACACACACACGCACACACACACTGCACGCGCATAGACTGCGGCCAGCAGCGCCTATCGCGCAGTAAATCAACTCTCAGGAAAATCCAGTCGAATGTGCTGATATGCCGTAAAAGTGCTGGAAGACAATCATTTTTCGGAAAAACCGATTCGTGCCCAGCCCGCCACCGCATGACTCGCCGCGCCGTTATATACTCTGCTCGCGCACTAGTCACGCGATTGCAACCAGCTACTGCGCCACTGTCAACCAGCTTTTATTATACGCGACTTTTTCTATATGCGCCGTTCGTGCCCGGGCTCTTTCGCGCTTCGATTCGACGACGAGAGCATATACCTGGGGACTTGAAAAATAGATGCGGATAGTTTGTCTTATCGTTTCTGCTTCATCGGACAAGCGCGCAAAAAATCTTTGCTATCGTTAAATTAAATCTCTTTTCATGCGCTAGCTACTGCCTCTATCTTGCTCACCTGCATAAAAATTTACAACTACTTCGGCGCCTCGGTGTACATCTGTTATTTTTATTTTCCAGTCAGCGCTGGCAGTTAAGTTTATATAAATTTTTCTGCTCAATATTTTCCTCGTCGAGCAGAAAACTATATATGACAGTAGAACAAAGTGCTGAGATAAAACTTATTTGTGTTTCTAAAAATTCTTCAAACGTTTTTTATTCCACTGTTTTATAAAGGTTTAAGTTAATCCTTTAACATTTGACAAATAACAGAAAAACGATCTATATTGAAACACTTTTTTAGTATTTTTCGCACGAAAAACTAGCATAAACGTAAAATATTTCCACAAAATTCTTTCGACCAGTTTTGAGTAATTCGGCTAAAAAAAAACAAATAATTGAAAAATCGTTAAGCTCGCGGATATTTTCAAAACTATATAAGAGAATAAAATAATCGAACCGCCTCTAATTGATAAAAAACAAATATTACCAATTTTCTAGCTTGTATTTTTATCCTCCAACTA
Source organism: Eupelmus azureus (assembly GCA_030522685.1). NCBI lineage: Eukaryota > Metazoa > Arthropoda > Insecta > Hymenoptera > Eupelmidae > Eupelmus > Eupelmus azureus. The sequence goes on along the minus strand of JAPYZA010013265.1, from coordinate 6,446 downwards.
TTATAAACTAATAATTGATAAAGAACAAATATTACCAATTCACTTGCTTGTTTGTTCATCCTCTATCTACTATAAACTAAAATTTTTTGTACAAAAAAGGTAAATTTCCGAAAACTCGATCAGCCCTGCGATCGACAAACTTTCGTATGAAATAAATATTGTTTTCAGCTTTTAAAACTATGGTTTGTTTTTAAATCCCGCCAGCGGCAATTACATTTATACCATGTCACATATGAAAAAATGAATGTTTTGCCATGGCAAAGTTTCCTCTACGCCGCAAGAATGCCGTGCGAAAAAAATTCGATAGCCGCTGGAACGCGAGTACAAAGCAACTAACGACAAAGGGACAACACTGCCCGGTACGCGTGGGCAAAGGTATTCAGGCACAACGGGATCACGCTTCCCGATCAGTGCTGTTACTGTGCGCGCGGGTTTCGGCATTTCAGAAAAAGTCCGGATCAGTCGGTTCTCGATTGTCAGAAAAGCCCGCAGAATACAACATCGAGATATCACGCGCCGTGTTCCGAACGTAGCTAAACACTATACCGTAAAATAAGAACGTGAAAATGAACGTTTTAACTAGTCCCTCGAAAGATCGGCGGAATTTTCTTCGTTATTACGGCCGGCCACACCTTTTCTTTCTTGGCGAAAAATTTTTCTCACCGGAGCTCAGCAGCTTCTCTGGTGGGAGGGCTATTGTTGGACTGCGAGGCGGCAGTGAGCGAGAGAAGCGGAGCCGCCGCGAGCTCATAAAGCTGGTCGACCGAAAATTACGGGCCACGATGCCGCAAGAGCTCCCGTGGCGACTCGCCTACTTTATGATCCGCGGAAGTACACGCGACACCGCCAGCTCTACCCCCCCCCCTCCCACCTTTCCCGGCAAACTTTCGTATTCGGCCGGTATCGGAGATTCGGTCCGCAAGCCCGCAAAACTGGCACCACTCTACCGCTGCTACAAGCTTCTATACTCGCTCTTAAATTAACCCCTTTTTTTTATCACTCCTAAAAATGATTGATGCAGTAATTTATACAATACTTACTGGCTGCCAGTCGATAAAGCACGGTTATAGTTGCTTATCTAATTCTATCGGTTTTAAACTTGACAAGCCGATACTTCGTTGGCTGCACGTTTATTAAGAGAGTTTGGAATTGAACTTTATGAAATGAAGTGTTTTCAATTTACTTTTTGAGGAATGTAAAAAGTTTTGGTAAAATATATAAAACTTTCTTTTATTACAGAGGCAATAAAGATTTTGTAAATTGAAAATTTTAAAGGATTCAAATTAACTTTTCGATTTGCAATAAATAAAAGTTGAACGTTAAATTTTATTTTTTATAACATTTTATGATAGAAACTATTAATTCTTTTATTAAATAATTTGCAGCCCACGAACTTTATTGAAACAAATTTTATTTTTGTAAGTAAATATTGCATTCTGTGATAAATGGGCAAGTATTCCACTTAAATTTTTTTAGAAGAATTAATGAATTTTTGATATAATATAATTAATATAAATGAAATTTATATAATAAAACTAAAAATGTTTTAGTTTTTGTATCATCTCTATTATAAAATGTAATATTTAAAACCATGAAAGTTTATAAAATAATATAATTATTCAGAAGTATTCATGATAAATTTAATTTAAAATATTTATTTTTATAATCAAATTAAGTTTGGGGATGGTAAGCGCCAATTAAATGACATTTGTTTTTAGTGTTTATTCTTATAAACACAAAATCAAAAAAGTAAAATATAAAAAGAAAGGGTACTGTATTTAATAACATTACAACAGATATTATATAAGCACTTTAAAAAATAAACGGTGTATTAAATTCTTTGGAAACTGTGAGTGAATTTAAAAAAGAAATAACTACATCTTTGTTGCATACAAAGAAAAAACTGTAAGAAGCCTGGAAAGCTATAAATCATTCTTCGCGCGAATTCGGCGAAAAGTATAAAAAGAGACAGAAACAAAATGGAAAAAAAAGTGAAAAAGGCGGAAAGGCTACGTTTTCCAGCAGCGAAGGCATAGAAAATGCACATGAGCTTTCCAGAGCGCCTTCCACCCCTAATGCTTGTACCGGTTCAGATGTTTCGATTTGTGTCTTCCCTCGACTCGTACTTTCCCGACTGCTCGCAGCTCTTCCTTCCCTCGCTCGCGTATCTCGCTCTCGCTATCAGCTAAGTCGCGATCCTCGAGACTGTCTGCCGCCGCCGGTGAAAGCCGAGCATGCATGGCTTCTTAGCGGCAACTGCCAGTTGTCGATTCTTGAAGGAGGCTTTTCCTTCCAGCGAAACTGAATCCTGAACTCGCGGGCGCCGTGCGTTTCCCAAATGAAATGCCGCAGGCTGTATCTATCTGGTTGAAAAACGGCCAAAAGGACAGTTGTTAACGTCGAAAGCGCTCTTGAGGAAGATGGAATTTAATGTATAATGGGCAAAAATACGAGACTTGTATGTAATACGACTTTATGCATGTTTTATAAAAACCTCACTGCTTTTTACTTTCTCAGAAATATGTTTTGTGACGATAAAAAATGTTTTTAAAAAAAATGTTGCCAACATTTTTGTAATCCATAGACACTATTTTTAAAAAAAGTGTGAGCAAATCTTGGTATGAATGTGCGTGTGTGCGTGAGCGCGCGCGAGTTTATATATGTCTATGTGGGTGAGCTTATATCTCTGAACCTACTTATAAGAGGAGGTTTCGTTTTTCGGATTACAGATTTTGCTAGAATTTCCCAAGGTATTTTTTGACGCAAATGGTATAGAAAAATGTTTCCAGTTAGATCTCATAGGTCTTCTATTCCTAGAAACATCATACACAATATTTCTTGGTATTACCTTAATAATATACGGCTTTCAACTTAGTTCTATTGATTCCTCTTAACTTAAATAATTCAACTCTACGAACTGACACAAAAACATATTATTATTTAACGAAAAACAATTAAGTAATTACTGCTTTATATTGATTTAATCCTATAATTAGAATAGATATGCAATTTATTCGTATTCTGCATAAATTAATTAACAATATACCTTTACATTTTTTAATTAATTAATATAATTATTTGTAAGGTTCGCTTTTCATATTTTCAGAAAAACTTCTAGAGAAACAGTGTAAAAAGTTTCAAAATGTGAGAGTAATTGAAAGTGAGGCACTTTTTGTATGAAATAAGAAAATTGTTTAAAAAAGCTTCACTTTTAAATGAGTATTAACTCGAATTTATACTCCTTCAAAAGAATAGGCTGAAATATGTGCCACTTTAGGAACATGAATTAGAGAGTTCGCCTCTTAGAGAAGTCGCATATCATTGAGGTAATATTAAATATTATCTTATTACATTTTTTTTTTTTTTTTTTTTTTGAAGAAAAATAACTAAATATAATTTTTACATGTTTTCACCAATAATTTTAAGAAATTTTTATTATTAATTTGTCTAAAATTTTAGACACAGGTAACTTTTTGCTATCTTTTGAAACCATTCATATTTTGAAAACAAATTCAGTCTTTTATGGGTTGTGAAATACTACTTTTTTTCTATGTTTAATCAAGATTCATAATCAAAAGTAATTTTAAAAATGAAATAATATTTTTACTTTAAATGCCGATTTTTCGAATCATAATATTTCAGAAATATATGAGTTTGAAATACCTAAGTGCCAATGAATTGGCTGCGATTTCTTTGATAACATAAAAGTTGATCCGCAGATACCATTTGTTTCGGTCGCGATGGCTTGGAGAAGTATGGATATTAGCAGGGCCGATAAAAGCTCGGAACGATTATCGCGGATGAAACCGGAGAAGGAGAAATGATTGGAGATACACCGAGCGTGGCAAAATAAGAAGAAAGTACAAACTTAGAATCCGAGAAAGGAATGCAAGCTGAGAAGCGTGCTCAGGGCAGCGAACCGGGAAATCGGGCTTGTTCTGCGGACGATTTAAACAGGATCAATTAGAGGATCTTCACTTCCTCCTTTCAACTTTTTCCCCTCCCCATAGTAGGGAAGCAGTGCTTCTCTTTTCTCCCTTTTGCCTTTTTTTTCGTCTCTATACAACTCGCTCTTCGTTCTTTGTCACTTCTCTCCTTTCTTGTTACGGACGCCACCGTAATTACTGAGGCGTGACAAAGCATCGCCAAACTACGTCAAATTTTTCTGCTTCGCCGCGCTTTTATCCCTCCTAAAAGTAACTAACAATAGATATCAATGCAAAAGACTCATCCACTCTGATTTATGCTTTCCTCGTCCTTATTTAACTTGCTCGATAAACTATCTTTCTCGCGTTATTTCAAAATACGAGGGAAGGTTAATTATCAGATATACGCTACTTTTCGAACGTCGACACTTTTCATATACATGAAAATTTTTCCAATTTTCCTCAATTTTTTCGCTTATATGACATCCATCCTTATCTTGATCTTCTGGAAATTCAGTGGAAGCTCGAAAGGTCCTTCGCAGGAAACTCTCTATCAAGTTAAAAGTAAATCAATCAGGCATAGTCGCAAAACTTATTTAAACTTTCCATGAACGCGTTCTTGCTATGTACAGCGCACCTCACAGACTTTGCAGTTTCGAAGTGCCCCAGGCATCAAAAAGATGGCCAAGGCCTCACCACTCCCACTTCTTTAAAAAAAAAGGGCAAGCTCCCTCAAGATCAAGAAAAAACTTTCTTCGCTATATACAATGCTTCATTTAATCTTTATTTCTAAAGGCTTAACCATTTATTATAGCTGCAATATTAGCTAGGATTTACCGCTATTATTAACTTTTATACTTTTTTATCTTTTGTCACTTATGAGCAATTTTAGACCTTTTGTTTCCAGCTGGAGATGACCAATTTTTATACTAATCAAAAAACTTTTTATTTTATTTTGAAAAAAATTTAATTAAACATGTAATTGACCTATTTTACTTATGTATTTATTGATCTACAAATTAAAATAATTAACAGTAGATTTATTAATGAATGATTTATTAATTTATCTATGAAACGCAAATATTAATCGATAAAATACATTAGTAAATGCTCACATTCAAATTATACCCCACTTACATGTCACCTTCATTTATAAATAATTCAATAGAATTACAACAAGAGCTAATGTATTAATTGCTGAGAAATGTCTACATGCACTCCAAGATTCGAGTCTATGAATAAATGGATCTTCTCCATTAATTAATAAAGAGGTCGTAAGTACAATACAAAGACAGAAGTCGGAACGAGTAAAGCGAAAAGGACTTAGCATAAAATATTAGTGAAGGAGATAAAGGAAAGCGACATAAAGGGCAGCCGCAAGATAGTTGATTTGATATTCCCGGGCTTTCCGTTGTTTTTTTTTCCTCCCGCACAGTCGAAGAGTAAAGGAGAGCAGAGCTTACACTCGGGCCGGAGAAAAGCGCGCACCGCGGCGAGCGTGAGTGTCTCTTTATTGGATAATAAATAACCTGTTTCATTTATAAGAAAGAGATAAAGTGTGCGAGCGTGCAAAGTAGATGTATCTTCCGTTTGCGCGAGCGAGCGGCTGCGGCTCCTCTCGCTTTCCGTTCTCCCTCTCGCATCAGTTTTCCAAATGCGCGCCACTAAATATATTCTCCCCGGGCGCTCGACCCCTACGCATTCATGTATATACAGCTATACAGCTATACGTAGGCGCCCGCTCCTTTTTACTTACCTCCTTCATTTATAGTAATTCCCTTGATTATTTACTCGCGGCACGCGCATATGTACGCGGCTGCGAGCAGAGCCACGTGCCCAGCCAGCCGCGAGGCAACTCACCCCCCTCCCTCCCTCCTTCACCCTCGTATATACCTAGGAGGATATAGGACGAATGCGTGAGCGTGCCCCTGCTCTATTATTAAAATCCTGATTTGTAATTGCGTGCCGAGCGGCGTTAGTTGCTGCGTAATAAAAAAAATTGGCCCCCGCTGCCGGAATTGATGGACGTGGCTTGTTCGCTAGGTGCGCGGGCGTTGCGCGGTCGCGATTGCGCCCGGCCGCGGCTTGTAGAAAAGCCATCAAAGCCTAATGGATTTGCCGTTCGTCTATTGATCCGGATTGATTACGCTGCTCTTCTCCCTCTCTATATATGTGCATGAATATCCGTGTAACTGACTACACAGCTATTTCGGATTCGCGGAGGTGAGCTCGCAGCCGCGCACTTGGAGATTCGCCCTGATTAGTCTGCTATTGGCATGTGCATGCATCTATATCTCCGTATCTATATCTCTCCCTCACTCACTCTCTCCCCCGCCCCCTCCCTCTCTCCCCCTCCTCTCTCACTCTCACTCACTATCTCATTCTCTCTCACTCACTATCTCATTCTCTCTCACTTACTATCTCGTTCTCTCTCACTCACTATCTCATTCTCTCTCACTCACTATCTCATTCTCTCTCTCTCTCTCTCTCTCACTATCTCATTCTCTCTCTCTCTCTCTC
>JAPYZA010013264.1:0-10182 GCA_030522685.1 Eupelmus azureus | reverse complement strand
AGTCTGCGGGGAATAAAAATTTTGTAGGGAATAAAATCAACTTTTACTCCCTCTGGAGAGGTCCATAAAGGGAACTTTATAGGTGGTTAGGGTGAAAAGGTTAATTTATGTACGGTTATTATTTTTTTAGCAAAGTTTTGTAGGATAAACATACAAAAAAATAAACAATCATAGAAATTAAACGAAGAAATTACTTTATTTGTATACGAGACAGAAATTGATTTGCAGAGTCTTTTCAAAAACTTTTTCCAAAATATTCGTCACTGCCATTAGTAACTTTAAAACTGTTAATATTTTATCAGATAAAGCAAATCACTTCCTCTCTCTCTACTGTTTATCTAAAAATAATAGTTAGCCTATCCCATCGCAAACCGACCGCGCACGCAATTCCCCTAAATCTCCCCGCAGAAAAATAATTCTAATTCAACGAAGCATCGCATTCCTCGTTAAATACAGAAGAAAAGCAGCGTATTATCCAATACATCCCAGCTCAAACTTCGCGCCGCGAGCAAACAAACGCGACTCTTTTATTTATCGCGGCGGAGGCCTAGGTACTTACTCGCGCGCGAAATTAGCGATGCCCGCGGTAATTGTTATTGCCGGACGGCGGCGCGCATAGCTTCACGGAACCAGCTCATTCCTCTCGGCTCGCTTCGACTCACCCGACTCTGGCGCGCGCCGAACGCACCCAGCGGAGAGCTGTGAAGGAGGCGACCTGTCTTCCTGAGGCTGGTGTTGGAGAAAAATGTCTGGAGTGAGGGAATGATGGCGGGGTGGGATTTGACGTTGTTAATTGTGAGAAAAGTGAAAAATTTTTTTAATTTTTTATTATAATTTACTATGAATTTATTATTGCGGTAACTGTCTGTGAAAATGTTAAAAATTGACAAACGCTGTATGAAAGTTTACTAGACCTATATTAAACTTTACTAGAAGCGTAGGAAGATTTATTAAAAGTCTAGTAAAATTTCCTTAAAATATAAATTTCTAGGTAGGAAGTTTTTAGGATAGTTTTTTAGATTTTAATATTTCTTTGTGTTTTCAGTCTATTATTGCTTTATGAAACAGTGTTAATAATTTTCAAAAAAAAAAAATATATTTTCTGTGTACTTACTGTATAAAGATCCATATATATCTATATATAATATTCTGTTATATTGAAGTTCTTTTTATAACTTTTGAAGAGTTCATTTTCAAAATCAAGAAAAACAGTATATAATCAGTGTATTGGTAAAATAATCTTTATAAAGAAAATAATTTTACATTTAATTCTACCTAAGTTTTAACTTTTCTACGTTATAGAATATTGAGATAATCTTTCCGACATTTGAAAAACACAATTAAAAACAGTCATAAAAAATAAGCAAGAAAATTTCGGTATCGTAAAAATATTATTTACAACCAACTTAAAAAAAAATAAAAATATGATAACACTAACTCCGAATAACTGTATTTTTTAAGATTTTCATTTTTCTCTTCTTTATTTCTCTCGGTACTCTTTGTATTAGAGCATTTAATGTTTCCCATTCGTAGGAAATGTTCGGATCGAGGAAGCGCTCTCGCTGTCTTCGAGTTTATTACGTACCTTAGATTCACGTGTAATGATTATTGCCACTTTGCATTAAGAGAATTATGTACTTTTCGGGTTATATGCAATCTAAGAGTAGAATTTTTTTCATAATAAAATGATAAAATCTCAAAGTTTGCGATGCGCTTGGCCTTGCAATCATAATCGTTATATATTTCCAGAAATATTATTCCTGCAGTTTATATAATATATAATATTTTTTTTTTACGTCGGCATAAAAAATATTTTTATTAAAATTATTAGTCAGTAAAACGGCATGATAAGACTTTTTATAAATGAAACATTATATAAATTTTAGCATGACGTTATCTCAAATAAATTTTGTTTCAAAATACTGTTTTTCGCAAAAATCGTGTAATTGCCATTTGATAGTTAAATAAACTTTCTACTAAGGCTACGGGTACACTGTTTAAATTAACTTGAAGCTGCTACATTACTAAATATTATGTTAGTCAATTTTATTAGTCAACTATTTTGTCTCATCTATTTCAAGTAAATTGATAACTTACTAATTGCAACACGGCAGTCGGAATGGCGACAATAATTACATTCATAACATTAAGGATAAATAGCCTAATTATACACTGATTAAATTTTACGTTTGTAAATATTTTATATTTATCGCTAAAATGTTATAAACTTGTTAACAGATACTTTACAAGCGCTCATTGGACTCGGTAAGCTGTTAATTGTACAGCGAAGCTTCGACTTACTCAAAATAATTTATTACTCCACCTCATAAAAAAATATCACAATCAAATCAGAATACACCCCGCTCATATCTTCAAAACAAATACTCCGTACACGAAAATCGAAAAGTCCAACAAACAAAACAATCCAGCCAACCCTAATCACAATACGCTAAAACAGATCTACCACTGAAAGACCGTCTCAGCTCCACCCTACATCACCCCCTCAATCTCGACAACAGCCACTTACCATAAAACACATTCCCGCTGAGCTTTACACCGCGCCGAATGATACACTTTGTTAGCCACGGCGCGCTACATCCCCGCCTACAAATCTCGCCCGCGATCCAGGCGAAGTTACGACCTTAGCCGCTCGCCGATCTCAATAATGGGAAAATTCACGAACCATTTCTCGCTAGCGAGTCTCATCCTCTCTCTTACATACGCGTGTATAAGAATGCGAGGAATCGGCTAAGCGAGCCGGGCGGAAGTGCGCTCGCTTTGAACAATCGAAGCAAGTCGCACGGCCCGTTAGATAGGCTCGTGCAGCGGCGTAAAGCGCGCGAGCGCGCAGGCAATTAATATTAGCCTCCCGCGCAGCCAACCTGGCTTAACTCTCCGAGTCTGTGTGTGTATGCGTGTAAGTACACGTATGGGCTCGTGCGTGGATCTCTACGATCTAGATCCGAATGAACCGCTAAGTGCATTCGTGGGCTGAGTGTACGTGAGTGCGCGGGTCTAGACGGTGCGAGGAGAGAGAGCGGAGTGAAGTTTATGAATGGAGCCGCGATTTTTTTCTTGAGCATAGCCGGCGAGCCGGGGATTACCTGGCCGTGACTCGATAGCTACGTGTAGCTCGCTCGTGTTGCTAGGCGGGAGTTTTCGTGCTGGATTGCGAAAATTGAGATGAGAGCGGGCTGATGGTCGAGGTTGTTCTGGGTTTTGGTTTGGGTTGTTGTTCTGGTTATTGTAAATTAATTAGAGGACTGCATATATTTTATGTCCAATGTATAATTCTTTTTTTAATTTATTTTTTGTATGTACTTTGTATATGAGAAGCATTTTAAAAATCTGAATTATAATTTTATCCTTGTAAAATCTTTTTTAAAACATACTTCCGTCACACTGTATTGAAAAAAATATAAAAATAGTTTTGGTAATGAAGATACAAAGGCGTGGGACTATAATGGATATGGCTTCTATTTCATTTACAAATGAGTGATGGTTTTGTAGATAACAGAATTATGAAAATGTGGAAAAGCACCCATATCATTATACTATTAGAGGTAAATGGTGTTACTATACATGTGTTTCCTTTCTTTTTGATTGTGAGATTATAATGAGCATAATACATTTTAATTTGATGAAAATTTATTGATTAATAAGTAGTCTTAAAAGTCTCAAAATATTGTTAGTCGAAAATTTGATTTATTAGAATTTAACTAAGGAAATACAAGTGCAAACATTATAAAAACAAAAATATAAATCTTACTTTTTTACTAAACGGAACCAAATTTCAATATTTCAATTCTTTTTTGATACATACTCTGAAATTTATAATAGATTTCCCAGCTTCGCACTCTCATTTTGATTATACCTATGTACATACATTCTATACGTAAACTATAACTATAATCTAAATATAATTTCACCCAAGTAATATTATCGTCAGCCTTGTTAGGGTGTCCCGTGTAAAAAAAAGGTCTTGCACCGATCTAGCAGACTTTGCCAGACTTATTTTTTGCATAGACTATGCATAAGCACTATGCATAATTTATGTATAATCTACACCTAATTTTTTTTCACGGTATAACCACTGCTACCAAACTAAAGATATCGACAAAAGAGCTAAATATAACAGAACACCACCTTCCAAAGCCACGCGGCATCGATCAGAACATAATTCCTCGCCGCTCACCCCCCGGTACATCCTCTTTATTGATATCGTGACGACGGTTCCTCTTCCCAACTCGCCGAGACACAAGCCCGGCCCGAAGGAAAAAAAACGAACGCACAAAATTATAGGCTACGGGACTTCGGAGCCCCGGTTCTTTCGCGCCTGTTAGGCGCTTGGCGCAGGTAGCCAGCGTCAGTCTGCCCTAATTTGACAGCTCTCCACACGAAAAGGTCCGTCGCGCGCGCCTCGGAGAGAGGACGTAGCTATATACCGGACAGGTGGCTGTGCGAAGCGGATTACCAGCGGACGCATGCTGCTGTATGCGGTATAAAAGCCATAGTCATTGAGTTTTGGGGGTGCATGGGTTGATGCGTGCAGTTTTTGGGATGATTTCGTTGTGGGTGTTGAATTTTTTTGGTGGGCGATGTTTTGGCTCGCTGTGAAAGTTGGTGGATTTTTTAGGTTTTGTAGTTTTTGGTAGTTTGTGGTGTGAGTTTGAAGATAGGTAAGAATCCGAATTACATTTGTTTTCCAAAAACGAAAAAAAAAACATTATAAAAATCTAACAAGTATATAACGAGTATATTTTAATGAAAATTAGATGTGAATTGAGCCCGATATTTTTTTGAGTTCTGAAACGTACCAAAAAAAAAATAATCGACTTTTCGAAGCAAAAAATTTTGTTAGCTAATCTATACTGTATACAAGAATGAGTTTATTCGGACTTTTATATATTTAGAATTTTTGAATACTTTTTATTAATTTTTATATTATTTAAGCATTCATTCAAGAATTATTAAACTAAAATGGACACGCACACCTTACAGACATCATCACCATTACACATTATCACGTTTCGAAATCAGCCAATTTATTTGAAAAAACGACCCAAAAAAACCGCGCGCAATTCAAAAAGTAACGCCAGCATTAAATTTAATCTTCCCGTTTCGAAAATCCTAAGAAAGTCCAAACGACCGCGGCAACAAAAAATAACCTCGAAAAGTCAAACTTGCTCAATGATAAAATGTATACGCAAACTGTTATACCCTCGCAACGCCATAAACGGGAGTACGCGTAAACTAAGCGTTTTATCACGCCGCTGACTCCTCCCGACGGCAAGGACACCTCCGCCTATACAAACGCATTTGACGTATCCTCGCCTCGCCAAAAAAACTCGCCTCCCGACATTCAAAAGAGAGCGAGAAACGCAAAAATAAAAAAAAAACACGAAAAAGGGCGCGAGAAACTCGGGGGCATCAAACTCCAGCAGGGGACCCTGGCCGAGCCGCAGGGGGTCGCTCGCTCACTGACATGTTTATCACGCTCGTTTTCAGTTTCACTCGGGGCCCTTCTTAGCATATACGCTCGGCTCTTCTCTAATGTCCGCTGCACTTGCCGCTCAGCTCGGCCAGTAAAATAGGAATTCGAATTACACATTACGCCCGGCCCCTTCTGCATACAAATGCATGCGCGCTGAGATGCTGACACACAGAGTGGGAAGCGCGCGTGTGGATATAGGTTTTTGTTTTATATACGGATATAGTATCGTAAAAGTCGCCGCGTCTTCATACAAGCCCGGCGTAATAGAACGAGGCGTATCGCGAATTCGCTTTTTCACTGCCCGACGCGTTTTATAAACGCGCGCTGTTGAAAAAGCGAATGGCCAGTGCGCGCGTCAATTAGGAAAATAGTGGGTATCCACTTGACTCGATTAACGCGGCTCGCCTCCCTTTTTTCACACGCGGCCCGCTGGCTTATCTAGCCCGATCCGTAAAATCAAGATATCCAGGAGGAAAGCGCGCGCTTCTTCTAATCTGCTCATCGCTCGTAAAAAAGAAGCCCGGTAGGCAGGTTGACAGAAGTCGAGTAATTTTCTGCCTCTCTCGCTGCGCGCGGCTAGAAAAGAGGAGCGATTATTTCCTCGCGCATACATAAATACGGCGCGGAGGATGACTCGCTCGCTTTTTTTTCGTTCCCCGCTCGCGCATATATATTCAAGTCATCCTTGTAATGCTCGAGGTCCTTCAGAATCGGATTACCGCCCTTATCCGGCAAAACGTTAATTACCATATCCAGGTACATAATAATTCATGCATTATGAATGGGGTAGCCGAGCGTCACGGCGAGCCGGCTTCGAAGAGGGACGGGGAAACGAGCGAAATAGGAAAAAATGAGCCGCGGGCCCCGAGCGGTAAGTGGACGATAAAAAATGACGGGAGAAACGAGGAAATCTTGAGGAGGATGCGCGCTTTGCGATTTCGTTGGGGTGTTTGCTGGATTGCGGAGGTGGCCTCAGGCGCTGTTTGCTTTGTTTTATTTATGGCTTCTTGTTTAGATCAGATTTTAGTTGATGGAACTGGATTGATGTTGTATCATTTTGGTAATCTTTGCTGTGATCTTTTATATACGCATATGTATTAAGAAAGATTTTTAAAGGGATTGTTTTTATTTTGACGTATTCAGATAAAAACTTATTTAATTGCTTATTTTGATGAATTAATTGTTGAAAATCTTGGTTTTGAGTGGAAAGTTAATAAAATTGAAAAAAGGTAAAAATCATCATTTCATCGCACTCTGCTATTGAGAATCAGAATACACCGGGTATAATAAATTAAAATCCCTAATCCTTTTCCACCTAAGTATACCGAAGCATTTTCCTCGACATCCTTCTCAAAACTCAGAACTAGGAATTTGAAATTCATAAAATTGAGTTAATCGTACATCGTCGGCCGGCAAAGCGCGTAATTTAAGTTCATCAGAATCAAGGCATACGGAGATACACTGAAATCTATTATAAGATCAACAAGTGCACCTGCAAATTCCCGTCAAAAACATGCCTGAGAAATTTACAGTTACGCAGGTCGGATAAGAATAGAATTGATTAGTTCGTTCCGAGTTGCATATGTTTATGCTATCATTCAAATTGTACTGCGCTCTTGCACGTTCATTTCTACTATTAGCAATTCAGAATATTTTTAAAATAGCTGATTTGTTTTTCTAAAGTAACTGATAGCGAAAGTAAATAATATTATTGATCTTAATTTGTTTAAAATAAATGTCCAAAATATCAAATTCTTTGATATCAATGTTATTTGATACCATGCTCATTAAAATTATTCGGTTTATTCGAGTATCACAAAAGCTTCTTTAACAGAAGTCTCGGCTGAAACATTATCGCGTCAATTTTTTTGAATTTATTGGATTATTTTAATCTCATTGGTTCTTTTCCTCTCAATTCAGTTAATCCCATTGGTAAACATTTAAAAAAATTAAAATAACCCCACCACAGTGATTAGCTCGGATATACAGTATCATTTCAAATTTTCTCAAGATCACGAAAAGACAATAATCAGTACCTCGCAAAATACTTCTGTATAAAATGCTAAAAATAATTTAACGCAAAAACCACTAGCCGTTCTGACCATCACAACAAGTCAATCAGCGTCCTTCAAAGTTCGAACCATTCAAGGAGGATTGAACTTTGTGAAGATCGGTGATCGCACCTGTGCGACTTGCTGGCAGGGAAAGAGAGGGGAACGAGCTCTCCACAGAGAGAAAGAGACAGAGCGAGGAGAGAGAGAGAGAGAGAGAGAGAGAGAGAGAGAGAGAGAGAGCGGAATGCCTCCGCGCGTTCAAACGAATATATGTGAGCATTACGTAACGCATTAAGATCCCCGGAGATTACGCGCGATGCAACAAATATCACGTTTTATTATTCATTTTCTGGCTTATCTGCCGACCGTCTACGAGCGCGTATGCAGGCGGCAGCTCACGCATGCAGGCGTTCTCGCGTTCAGACTTATATACACTTGCAGCGAATAGTCTAGTCTAGTGCAGAGTTAGGACTTGGATGTTTGGACGAGTGGCTGCACTCATAGATGTATTTAGCTTAAATGTGTACACAAGTTTTATCTTTTAAACAATTTGGCATGGATAAAGTAAACGTTAACAAATTTTGCATAAATGCAGTAAACGTACTTAGCAGTACCTGTAACACATGCAAATACAAGCTTACTGACTTGGCGACTGGCGCGAAATCATCAAGCGAATAATTAGCTCAAAAACGAGACGATCGCAACTGCATCTGCCAAACCCCACACCTGTGCTCATGCGCGCGAAAAAACCTCTCGGTGCGAAAGTGAGCCTTCCCTCGCCGTCCCTCAACTCCGGATCGTACTCTCACATCCACTTCTCGCTCCTCCAGGACGAGCATAACCTCGACCATAAAGCGAGTTCGAAGAAGCGCTCGCGCCGCGGCCGAAAGGTGCTTAATATAAAAGATAAAAGCTCGTGTCTTTTCTCATCTCCCTCCTTCAGCCGGTGACCATCCGTTTTTCGAGTCCCCGGGAATACGCGCCTGTGTATACACACATCGAGAGAGAGAGAGAGAAGAGGAGGCCTGGAATTTTATACGGGCCAAGGCAGTAAAGCCCCGCCGTGGGAAGTCGCACGCTCCTTCTGGCGACCTTCTTCTCTCCAAAGAGAGTTGACCAGTGTTTTAGGTAGCGCTCGCTTCATTTTCTCGCCGCGCTTGTGTTTTAGGAGCGCGAGCTGGACCGTGGGTATTTGTTGTGGACGGACTGTGAGTCTTGTTTTCTCGCGGGAGTGGGTATGAGCTGCTGGGTTTTTCTTTGAAATTTCTAGGTGACGGTTATCGTGGGCTCGCGCGCGACGCGTGTGAACGGATTTTTTGGACTTGTGTGTTGCAATAATTGCGTGAATGCGTATGTGAGATCGGTCTTGAATTTGATTTTATGTTTGTATGAGAACATGATTTTAAAGTTTGATTTTGTTAAGATGGGTCCTGAAACCATTGTGAAATTTCATGAAAAACTCAAATTTATCTTCTATTAATGACATTTTAAGTTTAGAATACTATGACAATATTAAATTAACACTCCCCACTGCAAATACCCATCCAGCAGTCAAATTTCATTTACGAACAACCCATAAACCGCCAATTACCCACAACATCGACATTTTTCCTCGCCTAACACCGCACTACAGCCAAGCTCGTTAAATTCCAACCAGATAAGGGCGCGCGCGCGGGCTATTTAAACCGGACTATCGGCCCGCTCTCTGTGGCTATTTCGGTGATGCGCGCGCGCGCACTGGAGATCGCTCGGCGTCGATAAACCAGGGGAACGTCATGCGCATATGTACGCATACCGCGGGGAGAGAGAAGATGGATTTCGGAGCTGCAGCTAGCTCTCGAGAGGGAAAGAGAGAGCAGAGGCAGCGGCGCGAGTGCAAGAGATAGCCGCTTCCCGGAAGCTTTTCCTTTGATACCGATCTTCTCAAAGGGTTCCGTTGGCGCTTTTCTAGCGTTTCTCCGGCTACCGTTTTCTTTTTCGTAAAAAATTTTTTGGTAACTAATTGGGCTCTGCGTTTACGGAGTGGTCGGGTTTTTTTTGGATGGTTTCTTGACGTGTGTGAAATTAAGGAGAGCCGGCTCGTACGATTTAGGAAAGTGAAATGATATGAGTTATCAAGGTACGATATTTTTATACAAATAATTACTTTGAAATTCGTTTAAACTTGCGACGTTAATTTTATTTCTCGAAAAACAATTTGATGTGATATTTTCAAGTGTAACGGAAATGGATCGTGTAGTTAGTAATGTAACTAATTAAGTTTCAGAATTCATCTTTTATTAATGTAGTTACTAAGTGACAATAAATTACGTAAGAAGTATCTTATACAATTTTTAATTGCCGATATTATTTAATGTTAAATGCCGGAGAACTTTTTCTTCTTCACAGCGAGCAGTTTGCGATACATTGCTGATAGGAGTTTAAATAGAATTTAAAAAATGTGATAATTATTCTCTCTGCTGAGTTTTTTTCGCATTTTCTACGGTATCGTAGTCACGAAAGTGTTCTAACTGTTACTTATGAATTCAATACTTTGTAATGGAAACTATAATTACCTTATATGAAGCATCAGACTCTTTTCATTCATTACTTTTAAAAAATAATACGCTGCGTTCTGATGATATATACTTAAAA
>JAPYZA010013263.1:0-12463 GCA_030522685.1 Eupelmus azureus | reverse complement strand
AATTTGTTGAGATCGCTACTAGTATAAATCCCGTTAACGGCCATAGACTTGGTGGACAAATATTCCCAGGTGGATTTCGTTTGGGGTTTCAGAATTTCCGGGGGAATTACGTTTGATGGGGAGGGTAAGAATTGCATCCAATGGGCTCCGATTCGAAACGTAGGGGGCATAGCGCTACTATAACTTATGGGAGTCCTGGCTCTCATGAGAACTCGAATGCGTGGTGATAGGAAGAATTCTTCTTTTCCTCGGTAGACTGGTAGGTGACTAAAACAATCCTCGGTATGCCTACGTCTGACTTCAACCTGAAGGCATTCAACTACATATACAACTTTTCCAGCTATGACGTGCATATATCCTGGTTCTTTCATTAGTCTATACGCGAATTCATCAGGCGCTTGGGTGGCTATAGATAAGGTATTAGCCAATACTTGTCGTTCTAGTTCACATTTATGTTTCAATAAATCAAGATTCTCAACGGCCGTTTCATTTTTGGGTATAAAAATCTTTTCCGTTGTGTTTTCTAATATAAACAGCTTGGGATGTTCGGTCCGAATTAGTTGATATCCACAAACTATAATTTCACCTATACTAGTGAGG
Source organism: Eupelmus azureus (assembly GCA_030522685.1). Lineage (NCBI taxonomy): Eukaryota > Metazoa > Arthropoda > Insecta > Hymenoptera > Eupelmidae > Eupelmus > Eupelmus azureus. The sequence continues at coordinate 11,863 of JAPYZA010013263.1, read as the reverse complement.
GCAAAAGCTACATCATTGGTTTCGAGAATATAGGTAATCCGATTGGTTCCCTTTTCGACGATCTTGTTGACATAACCTTCATATAATACAGAGTATTTGGTGGTCCCACAGGTATCATTTGGAATAGATTCCTAGAAGGCATATCCTTCCATTGTGTCACGACATTTCGTATCTGTGAGTGAACAGCTTGTTCCTGATCGTAGTTGGATCCGATTTGTGTCTAGGATCACTGTAGCATAGTAATCGTTGATAATGATCTCCACGTATCCTTGTAAGACTACATCTTCCCATTGACCATAAGGGTCTGCATAGGAGGCGCCGTGACAAATTCTCTTAGTATTTATGCTGTCAGCGAAAACAATGGGCTTTGAAAACGTGCCATTTCTGGGTATACTATATATAGTGGTCCGAGCAATATTTGTGTATCCACCGCCGTGCATTCTAAGGCAGTCGTCCCGTTGGATCTCCTGAAAGTAACTTATTTCCCCTAAGAGTACACTGGAGGCATGTGAATGCATCCCACAATGTGTAAATGTTCGTGTTATTTTAACTGAACATTGTACAACGTGTGTTTTCGTGAATTCATTGATTTGGAGTAATTGTATGTCGTCAGCTGAGAGGAAAAAGGTTCTAACTCGATTTAGCGATAAAGACAGTACTAAGTCGGGTGAGCGCTAAGAAATGTCCTAAGTCAGTAAAGCGCTAAGAAATGTCCTAAGTCAGTAAAGCGCTAAGAAATGTCCTAAGTCGGACGAGCGCTAAGAAAAGTCCTAAGTCAGTCGAGCGCTAAGATATGTTACTATTCCAGGGCTCCTTTTTTTTCATTATCATTTAAGTTGAGAACCGCTGGAGCGATTTAGAAAAATATTCTTCCTTAAACCCAAAGACGAAAAGAGATTATAACAAAATGCCGTTTATAATATTCTATTAATTAATTAATTTTTATTTTGGATCATACAGAGCATGCTCAAAATTATGTTTTTTTCAATCATATGTTTTATTTAGTGCAGCTTAATTATTAATGTCGATTTCTAAAATCTAAAAATTTTTAGGAAAATCATTGTCAGATCAAAACTAGTTTAAGAACGTTTCGTCTTTTGACGCGTATCTTACAGGGCAATTTACGGTCTCGGTACAAGCCCCTCGTTATGTGAATTTATTTGGATATGCCGTTGCCTTTTACCTTCGATCAATTAAGCAAAGCTTGTAAGCGTTCACAAGGTAATTTAGCTTTTAACTTCAGGACACCTAGATGCAATTAAATCTAAAGCTTATACACACAGTTACGTGTACTATTTCTCACTCTTTATATTATTTAATGCATAAAAATAAATAAACTCAACAGCAATTCAAAGACATTGTTTATTATTTTAAAGCATATTAATATTTATATATTAATAATGTAGAGGAGCCGTTAGTTGAAATATTCTCCAAGATGAAAATCTCAATTTTCTTTCCAGCTAATGTTATAAGTATTTTGGAGTAACCTTTGTTTACACATTTGTCTACTACTTCGAATCTGCTTTGACTATTGGAGCAGCGGTCAATAGGATGAACATTGGATGCTAGACAGGATTAGAAATTATTGCCATTACAACTTTTACTCTTCAACTGAGTGCTTCGCCTGTGTCCCCTTAATTTATTTCTTTGTGTTCTTAATAGTGTATTTGTTCCAAATAAAAAAATATTGCGTGAACTATAAGATTAAAACAATGGTTGAATGTAAGAATAAAATATTGTGACTTCTTTTTGTACTAAGTCCATTTTTATGCTCTCAAGAAATTAAGAAATTCACGAAAGAATTCATTTTAATGTTATAACGTACACGCGAGGTCGAGGAAGTATCTTGAAATCTAACACTTATAATTAATTCATTTAAGCATTAAACAGAAATATAAGCATATTATCAATAAATATTAATATTTTATGAAAGATGCCTTTGTTTTAATCACTCTATTATTTAAGTCTGGTGTATTTGTCGAATTGTGTACCTGCGGATTTCTAAAACACGTATGTAAGTTCATTTTTTGTGATTTCGTAAATATAACGATTTTATAATCGAATGTATAGCAAAAATCAAAGAAAATAAGTTGAATATAAATAAATAAAGGCAATTAAAATTAAATTTATTTAAAACATAGAGTTGACCTATTCAATAAGCTTGAATTGATTGTCCAAAAATAGACTTATTTATTTAGCGTCGGTGGTCAATATTATCATTTGCGGATAAGTTTATTAATTTTATTATAAAGACTGGAGCACTCAAGCCTCACAAAAACAGTATAAACTCATAATATAAAAAAATGGACTTATTCAGTTACTATTTTAAGCAGTAAAATTTAATTTACTATCATTTATAAAGTTGTTCGATAAATAAATGGTACTTTTACTATTGTTATTGATTTTTGTTATAATATTTCATATTAGTCTTTTTTATAAAAATATATCGATTGTATAATTTAATGTATTATTCAATCGATTCTTTATTTATGCAGTATTTATTTGTTGTTCAATTTATATTATTATTCAATTAATTTCTTAATATGTATCATATATTTCTTCATAAAATTTTTATAAAACAGATTTTGACTGGTTAGAGCAAAGTTATAATCAACCATTACAAATAAAAGAACCAGACCCATCTTTAGAACAAAGTAAAACGCTAATATGTTTTATATTTTTTCTATAAAAATTGATTAGAATTATTAAAAATATTCCTGAATTGTTTATTTTTTTTTTATTATGAATAGATTCTAGAGACAGCTTATATTTTGAGAATTATACAGACACTTCTGATACTTCGAAGTCTTATGTAAAATTAAAAAGATCTACAGCTGCAAGTAAGCTGAAAATTGTAATATAATTTATACTATAAGATTTTAAATACAAAAACTCTCTTATTTCTATTTTCTTTCGGCAGGTTACCAAGGAATTTGTCAAAAAACAGATTATCAACAATCCTCGGTAAATGTAAGCGAAGATTCTTCGGATAGATGGTATTTTAGATCATTGTGTAATCTACAATCTCATTTAACGTCTAATGGATCTAATCAATCGCTTCTTATTTCTTGTAAAAAAGTTACTCAAACTGATTATTCACATAACTTAGGTGATTCAAATTTTATATTAAACCGATTCTTACTTAATTTTTCTATGTATATGAAAATCTATATTTAGTTTTGTAATTACTTTTATATTTAATAGGTTACCTAAAAGAAATTTCAAAGGAATCATCAATTGTCTCTTTATGTGCAACTGAAAATAACACTAACAATGGACTTTTAATCTCTCACCAGCGTCACAGCCCCAATGATTTGGTAGACCCTGACGATCAGAGTAAGTTTATTGTTAAAATTCTAATTTATATGTATACACACATATACATATAAGCTATTAACACTGTCCAATATACTATTTTAGTTAATTAACAAATTAATAAATTTTATCAAAAATTATTAATTATTTTTATAACATTGTGCTAGTAATTAATAATCTTAATGATTATCCTTAAATACAAATGAGTTCCGTTAACATAGTTAATACATAAAGTCATCATCATTAGTTATTTTTAATTCATTAAAGAATGAATATATTCATTCTTTTTAATTAAATATTTTATTTTTATAGATTTATATCTGAATATACGTTCAACAGGAATTCCTTTGGGATCTCTCGATGATAACAATAATAATAATTATTATGACATTAATTCGAAAACTGAAGAAAATTTAGATTTAATATGTAATCTCACATCTGTAACAGGATCAGAAGGCGAAAAAAATCGGCAGTATATAAGCGATAACAGTCAAGGTAACTTTAATATTATGATAAATTAACAATTAAAACTAAGGTTAATTCAATAGCTAAAGCTGTTAAATATTAGTGAAACAATGTAAAGAAAAATTTAAATTCTGATTTTGCCTTATGATAGATAATCATTAGTTTGTGACTTATTTATAGCAGTAAAATTTATTTGTTAAATTTACGAAATAATTTTTACAAGACATATCATTTACTATTATTTTCTTATAACTCGTTATAAAATCATAATGGAGACCAGCCTGGATACTAATTGAGAATTCTTAATAGATTTATTGTATGATTTTTTGGAATTAATCATATTTTCTGTGCTGATATTGCAATCAAATTTTAAAAAATAGAAAAAAATATCTAATTTTTTATTAAATTAAAACTAGTAATAGAAAGAAGTATTAGAAATAATAATAAAAACAAAACATAATCATATAAAAAACAAATTTTAATAAAAATTATTTTGGAGACGTACTTTAAAAATATTCAAATTATTTGTATATCCAATATAAGAATTATGATAAGTTGTAACGATAACAAAATAATTTTACTTCCTCTAATTCTTATTTAATAATAATCTTGTTTACAAATTTATTTCAGGCTTGCCCTTTTAATGTTTACAAATTTTAGAATGTTACTCTTTCCTCAACTAAATTAAATAATTTTTTTGTTATCTGAAAATTGGAAATCTACTATTTCTAAAAAAGCTTCAACTACGGGTACAACTGGTATTTCCAAAAACGATTACCCTATCAAGGAAAAGAAGATTGGTCCAAGTTGTGGGAATTGCCGTTTTAAATGCCAATTTAAAATTAGTTTTGCACATCGCAAAATCCATTTTCAAGAATTTTGGCAACTCAGCAATCGTTCTCGACAATGGATGTATTTGGACAAATTGATAAAATCGAAAATTCCTGAAAGAGAAAATAAGAAAACTTTTACAAGTATAAGAAAAAGCATATCACATGATCTTTTTTTGTTTAGATCAGGGCTAAAAGTAAAGGTTTGCCGTACAATGTTTTTAAATACTTTCTGTAAATGAATTTTTATATTTTATAATTTTATAATGTGCATGGACTCTTCGCAAGATGCCTTACACATCGATTTTTTTAATAGGAATATCAAGCAGAATATTACAAACTATTGAGAAAAAGAAAAAAAATGCCAAAGCTGAACAAATAGTTGAAAATGATATGAAAGGAAAACATTCGAAAAAAAACAGAAAGTTTCAGATGATATACTGGATTCCATTCGCAATCACATAGAATCTTTTCGAATAAAGGAATCTCATTATTGTGGAAGTAGTTCAACAAGTGAATATCTCAGTGAAAATTTAAGTATTTCTAAAATGTACGAGCAATATAAGTTATGGATGAAAAGTAAAAATGAAGAGGCTAATACAGCATCTGAATACAGATATAGATTGTGACATAGTATGTCACATTAAGTCCAAAAATTTATTACTTTTGTCTAAGAGAATAAATCAAGTGTTAGAAATTGAATACTAAGGCGGATCTTGGGTTGAATAAAAGTCGAGTAGTATTAGTTAGAGTTAATTGCGCTAGTTGTTAGGAGTATGGTTAATTAGTTGGATTAGCTGGCGAGCATTTTATTAAAGTAAGAATAGTTTATGTAGAAATAAAGTCTGAATAGTAAGTGGCGTGATGGTAGTTGAGTTAAATTTATAATAAATATACAGTCAAATGAGATTAGTTTAGGTGTCAATAACGTGTTAGGATAAATAGAGTAAAAACAATTTTTAGAACTTAGAAATATTAGTAAGAGAAGTAATGTTAGGCTTGTTATAGTAAGAGCGTTACCCAGGCAGTGGGTCTCCTTCTGGGTGATGTCACTGGAGCCGGGTTTTATTGAATAATTAATCAATCACTAATTTATGACATGTTAAATGTGTTTTGAGGTAACATATGGGAAGGAGCGTCTACAGGAGTTAAAGAAAAGCAGTGGATATGGAGATGAAGGAACCGTGGCCAGGAGCTTTGTTCGAGAACGTATGTGTGTGTGTGTGTGTGTTGTCCGTCGGCAGGGATTTTCGTGTCAGTTGTTTGAGATTGTTAAGAGGCAAACCATCAGGAGGTTTGCCTCGAGGATGCTCAGTCAATCGAGCCACTTTGTTGCGTTGTGTGTTTGTGTTGTTCTGACTTACCTCAGCACAACAGATTAAGTGTACACTTGGAGGTTAGCTGTCAATGCTAACCTCCACAGCCTTTTGAACCACAAGTTGTGTGAGGGTCGCGTCGCGTCCAGCTAGCTTCGCGACGAAGAAGTTGCCGAGCCGGGAGTTAGAGGTGGCTAGCAGACGATGCTTACAGGTGGTCGTTGGTGGCGCGCGGCGTAGACGGCTTCGCTGTCGCTGCGCAGGCGTCAGTCTTCGGCCATCGTCGCGCTTGCCCGTATGACGTGGGCAGATGATGCTTCGGTGGGGGTGTATACGTACACCTTCGCCCTGATAAGATTAGCTAGTGCGCGCGTGGGAGCGAGAGAGGGAGAGAGAGCACGTAACGTCGCGCGTTGCTTGCGGCAGGCACTGGCGCAAGGCGCGCGCGGATGAGTCAAGGCGCGCTCACACGTATTAAAGCGTGCGCGCGTGTAGTGGTGTGCCTGTGCGCCTGAAGCGGCGCGCGTGTGTGTGTGCCGCCTCGAGGCTTTGCCTGCAACGAAGAGGCGTACACACGGAATATTCCGCGCCTAAGATGTTTTTATTGAATTATCGTGCCAGGAATTCACTAGGGCGACTATTGCTGATGTTCGAGCCTAGAGGGCGCGCCGAAATTATATAGTCGGCCATTTCGTGTATTTTAAATGTCGCGCCGCGTAATTTAATCGATTATTGTAATCGATTAGCAGATGGCGCGAGGGTGAGGTAATTTTTAGGGGGTGATCGACTCTTTGTTAGGTGAAGAGCCAATCAGAGGGTCGCTTTCCTCCAAAATTGTTGACTCATGGCCGGATGCGGGTCCTTAAAGTGGTTCTAGTCGGGAAAACTCGAGTCAATACGGGATTTTTAGCCAATGATGTGGGTTTGTGCCAGATTGATGGTAAAGTGGTAGTAAAAAGGTGTGAGAGTGCGCGGTTTCGGCGGAAGAAGAAGCCGGGTTCCGCGCCACTTGCTGCCTGGCTGTCGTTGGACATAGTTTTGAGTAGTTTTGCTTTTGCCGTTAGGCCATTTTGGTTTTTTTTCTTTGTGTTGAGAGTTCGAGTTTGGAGATTTTTCCGACGGTGAGTGGGATGGTCGCCGTGTTCTCCCAGGTGTAATTGGTATTGGAGCGGCTTCGGTGAAGGTGGTGAGACCTTTTTGATATGTTCTTTGCTTAATTTCAGATGTTCAAGAGCTCCAGGCCCGGAGTTGTGGTTTTTGTTGTAAGTGTAATTTTATCGAGACAGATCGAGTGAAATATTTGTCAGTTAGGTTCTCCCTCGCGTGTCGCGTATATGTATATTTGAATTTTGTGTTCGCTTTTTAATATTTCTTTAAAAAAAAATTATTTCGTGTGAATTTCCGTTATTTAGAGAAACGATTGTTTTTATTTCGTGTTCCAGGTTCCAGCGTTGTTCTCCCAGAAGGACCGTGTGCGGTCGTCGCCGCCATTTCGTGCGAACCCAAGAAGTTAAATTCGTGTTAAAGAGAATTAATTATGTGCCGTTAAAGTCAATTTATTCATTCCTATTGTTTTATTTTGAATAAATAATTCACTTGTCATTTTTAATAGTATTCGAATTTGATTTGATTGTCTTTTGCGAGCCCTTTAAGTGTTGTGTGCGAGTCCGTTATTTTCAGGTGGAGCAGGCCGGTAGTTTGATTTATGCTTCGAGTTTAAGGGGAAAAAACAACTTTTAAGGCCTGAAAATAAAAAAAATCATTATTTTAAATTTTTTAACCTAATTTAAAAAAGATGAAAATACTTTATGAATGTGGGGGGAAATACCTTTATTTTAAGCAGTTATATGCTATAGTTGGTTTCATCGAAGGCCACCCTAGTTAATCGATGAAGCTTCAAATCCAAAATTGCATCCTTCTACTACAGGAGAAAACTCTCTATCTATAACTTTACTGTATCTGATTTAGACGAAAAAGAAGCTGAATGTTTCCTATGAAATGAGACAATGGCTAGGAGAGGAGCAAATGAAATATAACAGCCAAGGCAATCTGGATTTCCGATTCTACAGCGATAACTGTGGTGGCCAAAATAAAAATCAAATTTTATATTCCATGTATGTAAAAGCTGTAACTGATTTAGGAGTCACAATTACTCACAGGTAAAATTAAATAAATATCTCAAAAGTTTTTATTAAAAAATTACTTTTACATTTTCAATAACTTGTATATGTAACAATGTACCAGAAAAAAAAGAATATAATTTAATTTAGTTATATAAAATTAATAAAATAATGTATTTGAATAGATACAAAACTATTAATTATTATAACTGCCGCCAAAAATATTATTAAATGATGACAGATGATCAGTAGCAATGATCTCTGTTTAGTGGATGATATAGTTATACTTGTTTTATGTAATAAGAACAGTAATATCTATATAATTGTATGTTATCTATGATAACCACATCGTCTATCTCTGAGTCAATATGAAGGATTCTCTAATGATTGATCTTGAAAAGACTTGCCAATTCAAATGTGAAAAATATCAAGTTAATGATATATTTCCTTTAATAAAAAGGTAAATTATTATGTTCCAATATCAAAGGGTATAAAATTATACAAATTTAAGTAACAACTATTTAAAGGCTTAAGTTACTTCTGGAATTGTTTAAATTATATTTTTGTTAAGTATATATGTGGGGCCACTGCCCAGCGCGCCAACAGTACGACCTTGGGCGCAAACAGGCCGTAGTTGCCGAAAGCAGACTCTTGGACCGCGCGCGCTTTTCAGCGTCGGCGCAATAAATCTCCCTCTCGCTCTCCTACAGCTGAGACGACGCTATCGATATTCATGTAAGGCTATCCAGCCCAGATCTTTTCCGGCTCCCGTTGTGATCGCACGTGAGCGCGACTTGCTCGCGTGCGAGTTTAGTTAATAAAGTTACTTTTTGATAACCGCGATTCATCATTTCGACGCCCCGTGCTCCGCTCTCCCGTCTCCTTCCTCAGAGGCACCTTTTTACTATTCTGCGCCTCGCAGTTGATTAGCCCGCGAATTAGCTACAAAGTGGTGACCCCGTTCAGTGCAGAAGCACGCACATCGTGAGGAACGACGGAGCTCAGGTCGCAAAAATCTCGTGGCGCCAGCCGCAGCCACTCTGCACCAGAAGACGCAGGAGCAGCACACAACGAGCCGGAGCAACAACCTCGCGGTCGCGGCCGCAGAGCTCAAAATCGAGGAACATCGGCAGCACCGCGAGGTCTTGGCCACGAACAGCCGGCCAACACACACGCCGAGGCGCACGAGCCAGGCACTCAGCCTTCAGCAGCCCTCGAGCCCGCTCTTCGGCATCAATACAGTCAGCCGCAGCTCGAAGGTCAGTCGCAAAATCCGCTCGCGCGCGCAACAAACACCGCGGAAAATTTTGGCAAGCCATCCGCCATTGTCGACATTTTGCCGGGACGTCAGGCACCGCCAACCGCCATATTAGTACAGGAAGCGCCGCAGCCGCCATTTGCCGCACGTCCGGCGTTTTCGAGCCACAAGCAACAAGTTGCCGCGAGCACGCTGCTCCGGCCTCATTCCATCGTAAATTCTCGAGAACAAGTTAGTCGCACGCTTTTTCCGGCGATTCAAACCTGGTCGATGACGCGTTTATCACAAGGCGACGCACGCAGCTCAACGAGAGCTTGCACAACTTCGACGCTCTAGCACTCGACAGCGCTCGCGGGGAACAAATCGAGGAGGATTTTCAGTACGCCGTGCGATTTTTGTTCGCCGATCCACTTGTCGGCGTGGATTCAGACAATCTTCCAGTCGACGGTTTCATCGAAACTTCGGATGCCGCCCTCGCAAACGCTGACGCCGCAGCTTTGCCTAAGATTAACGCCGCGCTCAACAATCAAGAGGCGCCGCCTGCTCCCAAAGCTGCAAACGAAATTTTCGACGACGACGCAAACATGGCCGCCGCAGCACGAGTATCCATGCCGACATTTTGTCCAAGCGAAACCTAATCTCTGGTTTATCCAGGTTGAGGCAGTTTTCGCCACACACGCCGTCACAGACGACACGCAAAAATATAACCTCATCGTCGGTGCTCTTGATCCGGCCAGTATCGAGGATATTGCTGACATTATAGGCACGCCTCCGGACACTAACAAATACGCAGTGCTCAAGAACGCCATCATCTCTCGGAATTCAGACTCTTCCGAGAAACAGCTTCAGAAGGTGCTCACCGAAATGCACCTCGGCGACAAAAAGCCACCTATGCTATACTCAAGTGGCTAACTCATGTGGCTTGAGTTGCTACCTCTAGATGACACCTTGTTTCTCCAAGTCGTGGAGAAGGACGCCAGAGACCTCGCAGATGTCGCAGACAAACTGCTCGAGCATCGCACGTCAATTGCAGCAGTTTCTGCAGCCAGCACTTCAGGCTACTCGACACCTACACCTACGCAGTCGTCACATGCTTTTCTGTTACAGGAGATCGCCGCTCTTAAAGTCGCCGTAGCTCAGCTGTCTGCTCTCGCTCAGCAGAACTCTTAAAGATCATCCAGGCCTGCAAACAGGTCGAACAACTACCAACGCAGAGGAAGATTTCAGTCTCGTCCACCAGGGCAACAAGACTCTCCCAGCTTGCTCAGTTTCTGCTGGTATCACCACACATACGGCGCCAATGCCAAGCGCTGCAAACAGCCCTGCTCATTTCGTCCGCCACGGATGGGAAACGCCTAGCTCCACCCTTGACCCAGACGGCAGCGGTGGAAGCTAACCTCTCCGAAAACCGTCTGCACGTGTGCGACGTGCACACGTAGCTACGATTTCTCGTCTACACCGGTTCGGTAGTATCAATCCTGCTGAAGTCTTCAGTACGTGAAGAGCTTCACAAACAAGCTCTCGTTCTCTACGCTGCGAACCGCACCAACATCGAGACCTTCGGTTCTAAGTCTTTAACTCTCGACTTAAGCCCCCTCAGTGAATTCAACTGCAACTTCATCGTCGCAGACGTGCCTCAAGGCATCATCGGCGCAGACTTCCTCCTAACGTATGGCCTTCTTCCGGATCTTCGCAACGCGCGACTGCTCGACCTGAGCACAGGCAGATCCTTGCCAGGTATGCTCACCACGTCTCCGCTTCACTCGATATCTACGATCGATCCTCTCGATCAGCTCGACACCGCCACAGCCCGGAAATATGTCGACCTTCTCAGAGAGTTCGAGGACATTTTTGAGCCCAGGGGTCGAGCGCCCTCGTCGTCTCACAGGCGAGCGACTCGACGCAGCCAAACAAGCCTTCGCAGACCTCTTGGACAAGGGCATCATCAGACCTTCGAACAGCCAGTGGGCCAGCCCGCTGCACCTCGTGCCCAAGAAAAATGGTTCTTGGCGCGTCACAGGCGATTATCGCCGTCTCAATGCCTGTACCATTCCAGACAGGTATCCGTTGCCAATCATCGAAGACCTTCTGCAGGAAAGCAAGGGCAACGTATTTTCCACCGTCGACTTACAGAAGGCCTTTCACCAAATTCCGATTGCTGACGAAGACGTGGAGAAAACGGCCGTTACAACGCCCTTCAACTTATTCGAATTTCCCGGCACATCTCTGGGTCTACGCAATGCAGCCCAATCCATGCAGCGAACCATGAACTACGTTCTCCGTAAGCTGCCTTTCGCAAAAGTCTACATAGACATCTTCGTGGCCTCTAACAGCTACGAGGAGCACCTCAGTCACCTCCGTCAGCTTTTCACCACGCTACAAGATGCCCAGCTGCGGATCAACCGAAACAAATGCATCTTCGGCGCACTTCAGGTTCTCTACCTGGGCTACCATGTCTCTCAAGACGGTTTCAAACCGCCTCCGGCCAAGACAGAGGCGATTCAGGAGTATCCGAAGCCAACTACAGCCACAGAACTTCGCAGATTTCTAGGCATCGTC
>JAPYZA010013259.1:0-12609 GCA_030522685.1 Eupelmus azureus | reverse complement strand
TCTCTGCGGTAGACGAGAAAAAAATCACTCTGGCAACTTTCTTCGCCTCGCTGCTCGCCGACTAAGTAAGCGGCGTTAATAAACATCGGCGGGAAAAGCGTCGCTGGCTTTCCCTTTCGGGTTATTTTTGAGGAAGAGGGTATTTCGAGTGCTTTGAGAGTGGGAAATTCTGAGAGTTGACGTTTTGTGCTGGGATTATGTACTTGGGCTTTGAATTGCTTGCTAATCCTTAGAAATTTTTATTAAGTACCCGGTCGTAAAATGTGAGTATCTTTCCGAAGCAAACTAATGAATGATAATAGAAATTCTTTGGTTATTTAAAATACACGTGTTAAGAAAAACAAGAATCCCAACTTTCGATAAATCAAATCAAAATGAAGTCCGAATTAATTTCCTTAAACGTTTTGACAAAGATATCAGTCTCAAAGGTTCTTCTAGTTTCTTTGATCAAATCAACGATAATCCATCCACATAAATTACACCTATAAAACTCCTATTCACTATTTCCTTCCATACACAAGCTAATAAATAATGCAAACACAAAGTTATTCTCAATTCGTCATCACCTAGCCTATCCCACATTACACGACTTCCACATTCCTCCGAACTTTAAACAAGACTCTTCCCCCCACTCCCAAAAAGAAAGCCGAGAAAGAACGGAAGGAGCGAAAAGAAAGGGGAAAAGAAAAAAGTTGGCACTGACTTCCTGCGTGGTGTGCTCCTGCTGCTCGACGTCTTCCGTCGTGTTGGTCGTGACGAGGGGCCCAGAGTCGACGACGACCTCGCCGTCCTCGAGGACGACTTGACGCTTGACGCGGGTCTCGATCTGCCGCGTCGTCGTGATCTCCTTCTTCTTCCTCGTTTCCCATTCCTCTGTAAAATTGCGCATTGCCGAGTTCAGGGCTCGTTGGGTTCAGGAGGAAAACAACAAGTGCTTTCTTAAGCTGCCTTTTTTCCGGGTTACGATTCGCGCTTATTTTTAGGTATTACTTTAGTGAGAGAGTGTATTGAATTAGAAAAACTTGAAGCATTTACTGAATTGCTGTTTATCTAAAATTTTTTTTCTTATGTTTTTCGCGCCTTTGTCTGTCTTTATCAAAAAAAAAATACAAAAATCTAGGAAAATTCCAAATTCTATTTTCGAATTCTATAAAATATCTTTCATATACTACAACAATAAGAGAACATAATAAAAATTAGTTCCCTGCAACTCACCTTCCTTAACGGTGGCCACGGAATTCGCCGGATCGACCTGCGAACAAACCATCAGATCATCATGAGAGCATATCCACCGATCGGGCCATCGTGCCCCTCGCGTTATACTTAGAAAAAGGCCTTTTCCTTCAGATTAAAAAAGCCAAGTACTCACTAGAATAGAAGCATGAGAATCGGCCGGAGGCCGAGCCTCGTATCGCCGCGTCGAGATCACCTCCATATCGCCCTCTCTTGCTCTTTCTCTCTCTCTCTCTCTCTCTCTTTCTCTCTTGCTCTCTCGTTTTCCCAGTCAGCGGCTCATGAGTCACGCCAGCGGTTCTGTTGCCGCTGCAGCCTCAGATTCATCGTGCCGCCAGGCTAGCCGAGCGGTTCCTCGCCGAGCTGGAAGACAGAAAAATCTCTTTTAAGGAACCTTAAGGGGGAGGAGGTTGTGTGTGCATATCGCTGGCGAGGATCGTTTCGTGGATGTACGAATTCGCGCGGGGCTAAGCACGAGGACGGACGATGAAATTGTTACCTTTACGGGCAGTGCGAGCTTTGCTTGTAGAGATAAAAAGGCCGGGAGGGTATGTGAGGAGTAGAGGTGGGAAAGTCGGCGTCGGAGATGTGAACTCGGTATTCCGTCTTGGTAGGCAGAAGCTGATAAAAACTCAGGAGTTTTGTGAGTGTATTGTTTGCGAGGATATCAGCCACTGCTTGTTTTCATTCTCAAATCAATCTTATTTTTTTCCTTTAGGTCAAGTTAAATTTACTATCTTACATGAAGCATGCTTGCGATTGATAGATAACCGCGTTTGTAATTTAATTATAATTGCGAACGTTTTGATTGATTGCTTGAAATTACCCAAGATTCCTGGCACTGGCTGTACCAGATTTAATTACTAAAGAATGCAATTACAGTTGGAATCGAATTTTCAGTAACAAAAAACTCTTAAAAAGTTTCACCTTCAAAGTGCACAGCAAAGACTTTTTTTTCGCAACAACAAAATTGACCCGGCCTCGTAAAACCGTAACCTTTTAAAATCGCTCGTGCGACGCATTGTGCGTTGAAAAAAGTGAAATTTTCGCTCTCAGAACAAATCAAAACGCTCTCTTCTGTTCCTAGAGCCGCGCTCGACTTTCAAAAGCCGTAAAACCCTAAACAAGCCCAAAAGGAGCAGCCCATAAAAATATCCCGCTAATCGCGAAATTGCGCCGCGGCCCGCGCGCTGAACAATGTAAACCAATTAAAAGGAAGAAAAAGAAAAGTGCCGGGCTTTATGCTACGTACGCCCTCGCGGCCGTAATAATTTTGCGCAACGAGCGCGCGCCCGAGAGGCTCAATGCACAATGAGGAACGCACTTTTCTGTTGAGCGTTTATAGAAGGCAATTATTTTCAATTGAAAGAGAGTGAAATTTAGTTTTCGACGATGGGTGCGGGCGTTGCTTTGGGAGCACGGCTGTGATTAGTATTATACGCGGATAATGTAAATTTTTAGAGGGTAAGAGTTCAGGGATTTTACTTTTTGAATGGTTTAACGCTTGTTTTTTAATATCTCAAATTAGTGATGTATCTTGTGAATCAAAGGTCGATTATAAATCAGAAAAGAAAAGGTTAAAAAAAGTAAGTTTTATTATACGATATAAATAAACATCTCGAATTCTCAACAGAATCTCTCACCATCCTTGAATGAAAATCCAATACTAAACGCTTCCAAATCGAGCCTCAACCTTACAAATGCTAAACCTCCATCCAACAATGCACTAAACCAGTAAAAAAAAGTGCCAAGGGTGCACATGGCATGCAGCGCAGACCAAAAGAATCCGAGGAATTCCTAGCTCGGACAAACAATAGTATGACTATCTCGCTCCAACCATCCCAGGAGACACTCGCCTACTGCACTATCTCAACGTCCCTGGCTGCGAAATTCATTCCCGAGGCGCAAGACTCGGCTGGGCCTCGGTTTTGCGGCTATTTTTGAAGAAAAGGACAGACACGTAAGAAGGCGGGAACAAGATAAGGCTATGCGGAGAAAAAAAGTTGCCTGCTCCGGCTGTATTTGGCCGCGCAACGCCGTCGAGTTGCGAAAGTGTCTAAAACTGCGAAATAGGAAGCCGGTGCTGGCCTTCGTTACGGACGTGATTGTTTTGCTTAATTAGACTGCTGTTTTTTTTTCTTTGCTTGGACTGCTGGCTATTGGCTTCACGGGTGCAGTTTTATTTAAACGAGCGATTGGCTTATAAATATAACGGTTGTAACGATTTAGAGTTCTTTGCCTGCTTAAGAAAGGTTAATTAAGAGATATAAAATACTGGACTACTTCGACAACAATTTCTACATTTAGCATTTCGAAAAAAAAAACCAATCTTCAAAAAAAGCAGCCACTTCTTTAAACAAAAGACACAGTGTCATTCCCAGCTTATCTATTCCATTTCGGCTCTCCCGAAACGTAAACACAGAGCGAGACCGCCGAGTAAAAATGGAACTGACTCATCCGCGGCGTCCAGACCGGCAACCTCGCCTCATGCACAACTCGCACTTGAATTCGCGACGCTGCGCCGGATCAAGGCTGGCCCTCGTTAGCTCACTCCTCTCATAACCCTCCAACCTTTACACACATATATATATATTTCTCCTAGAAAAGAAGAAAACAGACGGGCGCCCGGTAAGACAGAGGAGAAAGAGAGCCAGCGTCCTTGCGGTCTGGAATTACGCCTGTAAAAGGCCATCGGCGAGCGCACAATGCGTACGCGTACATGTATACCGTCGGCGCGTAACTCGCGTTTCTCGAGTCCATTGGATATGCGCATGACGTCAGCTGTATACGCTCTGTGTCTGCTGAGCGCGCGATGTGCGTCACCTATATACTCGTGTCCGTCCGGCCGCGCGAGGAAAGAGCTCATAGTTGCTTGTATCGTTGGCAAGAGAGACAAAGTGGATATTCGGGCTGCGACTGCTTTTTAAGACACTCCCATGTAGATGCGGGATGCGTCTAGGTGACGATGGATCGGGGCCGTTAAACTCGTTAAGATAGCTGCGTGAAGTGTGACGAGATGCGAAAGGTACATATGCGCGGGAGTGGAGGTTTTTGAGAATCGCGTTTTGGATGTTAGGTGTTTAACGTGGGAGAAGGTGTTAAAGACGACGGCGATGAGTCAGGTTGAATTAACGGTCGATCTTGATAAGTTTGGATTTATAGGATTCGCTTTTAAAAACGTTGTTTTTTCAAAAGCTATTTATATCTTTTAGATAGATGAGTGTGAGTTAAGATACAACAACAACAACCTCGAAATCAAATTTAGAAGCTAATTCACGCATTAAAAACACACTATCCTCCATAAACGACGATAAAAGCCTCTGGCACGGAAAAATTAGCCCCTAAACAGGCACCTCCCACATCTCGACACATCCTCAGCACACAATGTTTTATTTATCACGCTTAAAGCAGCCCATATCCCAGCTACACGTGCGCGCGGCGAAATATCAAGATTCTCCCATTGTTTACATAATTAGAAAGTAGTTTATCAGCGTTCCGACTCGCGCGCCCGAGCTGCTTTACACACGCACTCTCCTCGACATTCCACGGCTGCATTCATCCGCGCGCGGGCTCTATTATTACGGGGCCGTTTCGATTTCTACTTTGTCGAGGTATTACCGGCAATTCGATTACCGATTTG
The DNA here is from genome assembly GCA_030522685.1 of Eupelmus azureus. NCBI lineage: Eukaryota > Metazoa > Arthropoda > Insecta > Hymenoptera > Eupelmidae > Eupelmus > Eupelmus azureus. The sequence continues at coordinate 7,736 of JAPYZA010013259.1, read as the reverse complement.
ACACGGATTGCGTCGGAGGCCGGAAGGAAGTCGCGCGTAATGCTGATTGCTCGGCTGATTTTGTAGTCGCTATAGCCTCTTTTTACGTGTACACTTGCTGTTGTTTTTCGGGCTGGGTCGAGGAGCGGCTTAATTTCTCATAGGTTTTGATTACAGGCTGATGCGTAAGAAGAAGTCTGTAAGTGAAGTGTGCTATGGAAATGCCAAAACGACTCATGCTCAATGGATGATTTCATAACGCGGCCGTGATTCATTTCCCTTGGTCTACAAACAATATAAAGTCGCGCGTCGGCACCGGGACTGTATAATTTCATGATAAATTATGAGAAAATGAAATCATTTGGGATATTATGGAAAATGACCCGAATCTTACTTTCAAATGCCGCGCGCCGCTTATAAATGCCGTTAGCAAGCTTAATAGCCAGTTTGTTTTAATTATTAAACAACGTCGTTTGCAATTCAATGCCGAAGCACGCATTTTCTCGCCGTCTACCCTTGGCATTTACGAGATTGACTCGATTATTTTCACTCTCTTTTTATTAACGAATCCACATGAAAAACAAATAAACATCAAGGCCCAAAAGCAAACGCGCCTCGACAAAAAATAATCACGCCCACCAAGCTCCAAATTTCAAACACATCCAGATCCGCGTCACCCATCAATGCTCCGATCAAAATCTCGCACACTCCTGTCCAAGTATATCCCTCCAGCAAGCAAAACCAGAGCGCCACCCACGCAGCACGCGTATCACCATCTCCACAATTCGGCGCTCGAGTCTCGCCCGAAAAAGGAAATCTGCGCGCTCGCTTCTATTATTAGACGCATGATAATGCGCGGCTGGTGCTCGCACTGCGCACTTACGCTCCTTTGCACTTTGCGCAACCGCGCGCGTCGAGGTGTAATCCTCGCGGTATAATGAGGATACACGCCCGGGCGACAGTAAGGCTAAGTAGATAACGCGGCTCATAAAAGGAGGTGGGAGACGATGGGATGATTGTCGGCAGAGTCGAGCGTGAAAAGAGGAGCGAGGGAGCTGGCTTTTGTTTAGAGAGGTGGCTTTTTTGAGGTGAGCTTTTGTTGGGGATTAATATGGTAATGCGGCGGGAGGATTTGTAGGTCGAAAGGACGGTTTTGTAAAGGAGGAGGCCGTTTTGCATGAGAATGGATGTGCGGAGAGAATTCTGCGTTTGCGAGGAATTCAATGCTCTTTTTGCACGTCGTGCGATTCTGAGTTTTTACATTGTAAGTAGATTAGTCAGTACGTGAATACATGGTGATTCTATACCTGCTTTACAAAATTGATTTATTATGTTTGTTTTTCATGTTAGAAAAGTAATTTGTTATTTCGCGCTGAAAATATTTCAAACAGTTTCTGAAAATTGAATGGTATCTTGGTATCTGCTGGTACTCGAGGAAGTAAGATACGGGCAGGATACTTTTCTAAACATTGTTCAAAATAAGTAACTGTAAACACGTAATAAAACTTTTAATGAGCGTGAGAATCCGGATGCGCGCCGAGATTTTTAATTGTTTTACAAAACGTAGAAAACGCACACGGAGAATGCAGCCGTCTCTAGGTGGCGCGTCGTAAAACTTCTAGCTGCAGAGTCGAAAAAAAAACTGTTAATGTGGCTGAAACTGGTTTTGCATTCTAAATCAAATTAATTCATTTTATAGCTTCAATTTGCATGGCCATTAACAAATACTGTTTTCCTATATCAAATTTCACACATCTCTTGTAACCCAAATAGCTAATTAATTCACAAATAACGATTTTTCTATCCCAAGAGAACATTTTCAGCAGTAAAACAGCCTTACCCACTTCTACTTCAATAATTCACCAAGTAAAAATATTCTTTATATCCTCAACTTGTAAAAATCTCTCGCACCTCATTACGATCGGCAGCAGAGGAAAAAAGCCGAAGCCCTCGCTTATAAGCGAGATCTCAATCTCCTACGATCGTGTAACACTCGAGTCCCGACAATGTACTTTCGAATGTAAACATCCCGCGCCTGGGCGATAAAAAAGCGGCGCTCCTTAATGAAAAGTGCCAAGCTGAGTAAGGCGCATCGTAAGGATAAATCCGGCGCGTTCCTTTTTGCCGGTAATCTCGCGATGAAAATCAAAGCTCGCGCGCTCGCGAAATAAATCGGCAGCAGCGGCGGTGGCGGCCGCGACAATAGCGATAAACATGACAATTAGAAGGAGCCTGGGCGCGACGTAACGAGGAGAGAGAGAGAGAGAGAGAAAAAGGAGGACAGAGGGAGGGGCGAGAGGGAAAGAGAGCCGGACGGAGCGTTTAAATCGCTCTCCGGGCGCTTTATACCTCGAGACGAGAGTAGAGCGTCGGATTCCGCGGTGATTTAAATGCGCGAAAGGGAGGAGCGCGCTCGAGTGTATATATACTGTCGATTCCCTCGGCGACCGGCTGACTAGCAATTTCAGAGAGGGGCTTGAGGAGCAAAAAATTGCAAATTATTTTTAAATTCTGCAGGAAGAATAAGAGAACTCTGGCTTTGTTGCTGCTGTTGCTGCAGACAGAAAGAGCGAGATATGCTGTTTTCGGATTGAAATTAATGCTCTTGGAGTGTGGCAAGAAGCGAGGAGAGGGCTCTGATGATGATTGAAGGGAATGCGTGCAAAGACGCGAGCTCGACTGGCGTTCTTTGAATTCCAAGCGAGCAGGGAATGTAATGGGGAATTCATTAGTATGAATATTGAAATAAGTCTCTGGACCACACTCGTATATGGGTATTGTTTTCTTGCTCTTGTGGACTTGGTATTATTACAGTGTCAGCCGAGTTATTGATTAAAGAATTTAGTTAAAGTATTCTCTTCCCATTAAGCAGAAAATAATTACAATTTGTCACGTTTTTTCATAAATACCGAACCCAAATTCTTTAAATCCTTGCCGATCTCATTCTAATTACACCACAATTCAAATCTCGCAAGTAATTTTAGGGCGCGAAACCGAAACGACAAAATCGTGATCTGTAAAGCAGATACATACACATCGAGCTCGAGTCATAAGAAAGGGAAGGCGGCGAGTATATAGAGAGCGAGCAGAGAGAGCAGTGGTATAGTCCTTTCAGGGCTTGCGCTCGCTAAGAAAGAGAGAGACTCGTGGGTGGCCGAGCTGCGCTGCGCGAGTAGGCGCAGCTGGCCAGCCAGCGCACCACGTGACCTCCTCAAGGACGCGGCCATTTTCAATGAAAATATGTATACTAGAGACTCTCGCTCTCTCTCTCTCTTTCTGTCCCTTCCTTTTTTTCGGCCGCCTCCTCTCTTTTTTGCATACGCGCACCAAAATGATGAATGAAACGGACACACGCGTGGGCGCGGCAGCCGATTTTTCGTGAAAAACGCGGAGGCGACTCTTAATGCGCCTCGATCCTCTTGTTTTTCTGCGCGATGCTTGCGTCTTTTTTTCGACGATCGGCGTATTTATAGAGGCGCGCGTTTATTGCCGATCTGATATGAGATGTATTTATGCAGGAGAGCCGAGAGAGTGAGGGCATTGGGTAAGCAGCGTGGGAGTTTTTGTAAATTAGGCTGTGACATTGAGGAAAATGGAAGGTTTCGGCCAATCAGTGCCAAGGCATTTTTACGGGACGCGAGAAGCGCTTTTGTTTAGGTCATGTGTTTTTTAAGAATACTTTTTTTTTTAATATACAGCACTTGAAATTGACTTTGTTTTCAAACGCGATAAGTGAGAAGTTTAATTTAAGGGGGTTCCACGATCACCAGGCGCGATAAAATTAGTAGTCGCCTATTAAAATTTCGATCTTATCCAGCATCGCAACGAGCGCTTGTAATATAGATCTAATGATGCATTTGAATTTTAAATAGGAAATGCCTATCAATAAGGCGAAACGAGATTTCCAGATCGGCCATTAGTCCGATCTTTGAATGCAGATCTTATCTCTCATCCCAAGCAAGAGTCCGCACATACACCTCTACACAAATAAATCTCGAGATTTTCCCAAGAGTCCGAAAAGCGCCAACTCAGCACTCTTAAAAAAACGAGAATTTATCGAATTTCTCCTTGGGTTTTCGCGATCGGCGATAAAGTGAAATTTTCGTACGGCGTCAATGTTATCAAGCCGGTCCCTCTACTTTTTTCCCCGAACCATCCGCTTCCTCGAGGAGGTTTTGAAAATCCCGAGGAAATCGCGGCTTTGATCGGTATCGCAGCTTACTTACACACACTCCAGAGCGGACTTTCTCCGCGCGTTTCTCTCTTCGCACCGTTCCGAGCTCGTAAGTGCTATTATAGCGGCGCGCCGAAATCAAACGTCCATCGCGTATGTAGCCAGGAAAACAACGGCATGGCTACTTTGCTCGATCGTGGGTCGATAAGACGGTAGTGCAAAAATACTTTGTGGCTGGAGAGCTGCTGTCTTGTAGTTCTGTTGTCTTTTTTCCTTGTTTCAAGTGATTGTTAAGCACGGGTTTGAGTTTCTAGCTATTGTTTTCGAAGAAATTTTGAACGTGTGTTTGACTGATTTAATTAGATTTAAAACCTTGCATAAGATATTATACGTTTATGTCGGTTTATTCAGCCTAACTTGTTTGTACACCTCATAAACTATTGTTACTAGTTTTTTTTTTCACACGAAAATTACACAGCCTTGTAAACTTTCCAATTAATTTTTTCCACAGTAATAAAATCCACAAGCCACTTCATTACCAACTCCTAATCCAGCTCTTCAAGCTCCAAACAATCTTTCCCAAAGAAAATGATTCATCATCATCTCCGTCCAAATTACAGCTCGCCGAGCGTAGTTTCAGAAAGGTACGCCAACGACACTAATCACAGTACAAACAAGCTAAATTTCCACGTCACCGTCGGCCAAACTTTCAGCCTTCGCCGAGCTAGAGATTCAGCGCACGCGCGAGCTAGCCGGTCAAAATTTATATTGCCCAACGATCGCGATGTCTATCAAAAGGACTTATAAGGTCCAGCTGAACGTCACGTGCGTGCAGAAACACTTATATATTGCACTTTCTAAAAACAAACCGGGTGATAATTCATATTCCGCGTTGTGCGCGCGCTGAATTTCAGAGAGACATGGTTTTAGTCGGCTTTATTTATTTTGAGGGCAGCGGAAACTCTAATCGGACGATGTAAAAAAGATGTTTTATGGCTGGACGAGGGATATATGGTTTTGATTATTAAGGAAAGTGTTTTGTTATTGTTTACATAGTTGAAATATGTGTTATATGCTGAGTAATTAATATTTTTATTACTTCATTTCTTTCTGTTATTTCACTGCACGCATAATCAATGCAACTTTATCCATCAACCGAATCGCTACTTTTCTCTCCACCCAAGTTGATCAACCGATAATCAGTAAACCACCAAATTTCAACACCTCGTCAACCAAAAAACCCCAATCATCAATCAAACCCTCCTCCGCTCTAAAAAACAAATTTTTCCAGCTGTACCAAATCCCATCGGCTCCTCCTCGTCCGCAAAAACAACCATCCTCGCATTCCAGCACCAGAAAAAAGCAAGCAGCAGATTCCCCAAGCTCTCCAAGACACTCGCACAACAGCGAGAACTACACAAAGCGTCAGCATTCGCGAAAGAAGGAGAGTATAGGTATAGGTACTTACACGAGCGCCTGCTAACGCTCGCTCGCTCTTACGTAATTTCACTTGCTGCGCAACGGGTATATACGATACATACATGTGCGCGGCGCACGAGGCTGCTGCTGCTGCTGCTGCTGTGTACACGCGAGAAGGTATAGGCAATCGAGCGCCGCCGATACGTTCGCGTAGGTGTGCCTTATAGAGATGAGCGCGAGCGGGAGAGGAAAAAACGAGCTGGTCGAAAGAAATAACAATGATCGAGCGGGAAAAAATGTCGGTGTTTCAGCGGGACTGGATTTTTTTTGGTTGATGGATCTTTGATGGCGAGTAAACAGATGAGAGATTATAGGAACGCGTGTTTGGGATGTGAATAAGTTTGGGGATTCTGGAGAAAAGCGCAGGTCGAAGCGAGGAAATTGCAAGAGCACAGCAGCGAAAGGAATCGCCGGTAGGATAGCCAAGCTGGACAAAAAGGGGCCTATTGTTTCTTCAGATTCTAATCGGCGATCGAATACATTACTCTCAACTTTAAAATTCCACGATCCTCTCCCGCGCTATTCCCATTCTCTGCCATCGGTAAGTAAACCTCTCGTCGACGCAACCCGATTTTTTCCAGCAACACCAGCAAGAAAAACACGCTATCCCCTAGCCTCCTTTTTCATCAGCCGGCCAGCTACAGTTCGCGGAAGCCGAGTGGCAGGCTGCGCCTTTTGCGGATGAGGCTCGCCTAATTCCCGATCGCTCGCGCTTGCAAAACTGCCTGCCTGCGCCTGCACCGCGCGCTGCTCTATCTCCGTCCTTCTCGCATTCCTTCGCCGCAGCAGCAGCATCTAAGCCTGCTTAGTCTACCGCTGCTGCTCACCTTTCCCTTCTTCTGCGCGCGACGAGGAGAGCCGCTATTAGACGACTGCGCCGAGCGCTCGCCGATTTCCCCCCTGCCCTTTTAGGCCCCCCTCGCTTTACTGGAATCTTGTGTATACTTATCGAAGGAGAATCCTCGAGAAAACGAGCTGCAGTGACGTAAGCGAGCCGCGCACCTACCTTTACAATGCGAGAATTATGTAATTCGCGCGCGAGCGAGCGCGTAAAGTAGAGGAGTCGGCGGCCCGATACTGGGAAAGAGCTGGATTCGGCTGAAGAGCGATCATTTTTACCTGCTTCGCTTCGAGCGCTGCTGGGTATGTATCTTCTTGAGAGCAGCGCAGCAGCGCTCCTGATAAACACGCTGCGGCTGGGCTGCTGCGCTCGTGCAACGAAGAAAATCCCTCGGCGAGAGCTGCGGGCACCGGTCCCTCTCACTATATACATACAACACAGCGCGGACGAAATCGGCACTCGCTCGAAGAGAAGTAAAAAACAAGCGTCAACAGCGGCGCACTATAGTAAATCGAGAGAGGAGAGAGAGAGACGGAGCGAGTGTATATATAATACGGTGAAAGAGCGTGGTAGGCTCTCGCGTGTGTCGGTCGGGAGCCGCGGTTACTCTGGCGAACGGCTGCGCTGCTGGCGGCGCCGTTCGCGGATCCATCGGCGAGCGCGCCGCGGTGGAAGTGGCAGCGCGCAAGCGGCTATAGGTAGGAGGAGGACACGGCCCGCCAGTGGGAGACTCTCGGCCCCCTGAGAGAGTATCTCTTGAATGGAGCAGCTCGCCGAGAGAGAGAGAGAGACTGGACTCGCTCGGCTCTCTCAGATTCCAGAAGAGAGAGAGAGAGAGGCTCGGAGAGGCTTCGTGAATGTGCGCGGCTTGGTGTATATAGATGGTTTGTGTGGGTTGCGCGCGAGAGCGGGAGAAGCGAGAGAGCCGAGGCACGTGCGCCGCCGATAGCTGTGCTTTAACGCTATTTTGCAGGCGCAACCGAGCGAGCGATCGGGATGATGCTGCGCGGGAGAGCAAGCAGGAGAGGAGGCTATATCGATCGTGAGCGAGCTCTTGGATGATGCGCGCGTTACGTAAACGATCTGTTGGCGCGTTGGGATTTTCTGCTCTGGGAGACTTTTCGCGCGGGGGGATTGTTCTTTGGATGCCAAGTTTTTTGGGTTTTCGTGCTTGAATATGTATGAAAGGGGAATTTTGGGCAATTATTAATTACTAAAGTTGTTATTATTATTTGTAGAGTACGTTTAGTGGTTATAAGTAGA
>JAPYZA010013258.1:0-12138 GCA_030522685.1 Eupelmus azureus | reverse complement strand
TCTATAACCGTACGTAATTGAATTTCAATAGCCCTCACCTCATCCATACAAAATCGGTATTCCCACAACCGGAATTCCCATTCAACCAGCAAATCAAGCATCAAAAATCCATTTCATCAACCTTCAAGAACTTCAAAATCTCAACCACTCTCCAAACAACCCATAAACATACCTTCCCCAAAAACGATCTTAAACACCTCTACAAACGCCCATACACCTCCCTGCGCGCGACTCAACCTTGAAAACCTCGCGCCGATCGATAGCCGTGTGCATCAACCTGACCACGAGAGAGAGAGAGGAAAAAATTAGTGCGTGGGCGTACAGAGAGCGGCGGTAATGCACACTTGCACAGAGCTCTGGCTCTTTCCTCGCGGCTGGATGATCGAAAGGAAAGTCCGAGCGCTCGAGCCACACGAGCCGATATATACGCGCTTGCACGTGTAATAACGGTTCAATGCACTGTGAGCCTCGCTCTCGTGGAAATTTCGCGAGCCTCTCTCACTCTGTTCCTTACATCTCGAGGCTCTTTCTCTCTGGGTTTCGAGGTTAGGTTTGCGTAACTCTCTTGGCTTCTGGCTGGGGTTTGTGTATTTGAGAGGTGTTTTCGGTGTGGGAAAAGGTGTAACGGGATATTATGTTTAGGTGGCTTGTGTGGGTTTTTTTTGAGGCTTGGATTATGCGAATGTTGAGAGGTGACAGCATCGTTTTTATGGTAGGTTGGTGGGATGGTTTGTGGATGGGAGGATGAAAGGACCGGTTGTCAGTGTTCTAAGTTATTTTGGATTGATTTTATTGAATGCGAATCATTGATGACTTTCGTTGCTAATAAAAGATTAAGGTAACTTATCTCATTGGCTTTATCAAATAAAAAAACTATAAAATTATTCAGTTACACTGTGTTGACGCTTATGTAACACTGATTGATTTTTTCAATAATGAATTATGATATCAACATGTATCAATACTACTACAAATATTAAATGTTATTATAATTTGTAAAATTCATCACTTTTAATGAATAATAAATTGATAATAAACCACATTCATATATTTCTTGATCAGTGAAGTACCGCAAACTGGTTTACTTAATGTGCATATGTTCATGAAATAAAGATTGCGATGTAGAAAATGTTATTAATTAAAAATAAATTACAGTATTTCAAGCTTTTTAAGAAATTCAGGAAATTTCATTTATAATTGTTACTATCAACTTTTACACTTGATTCTTCACGGCTAAAGCAATACTTACACTCCAAAAATAAATATAAATTATTAAATTAACGTTCTTAAAACACATTCAGAAAATGCCTTACAAAGTACCAACAATTTGTACACTTCGATAAAGCCCATTTCCACCTCAATTTCCGTTGATTGTTCCCATTATGCCGTGTGTTAAATTTTCATACATTAGAATGCTAAATTCCACGCGAAACATTTTGCTAATTTTCCTTTCCTTGCCCCAACCGCGAATACAGAAATTCCCTCGTTATAATCTCATTAGCAAAGTACGAGAGCATTACACAATGAATTGTAACGCAAATGTATCGATCGATATTCCGATACGTACGTACCTCGCGTGTACGGCTCTCGTTGTTTTGGTACGCGATACAGAAGAATTTTTCCACCCACATGCGATTAAAATGACTTTAGAAAAAAAAACTTTTTCGCCAATGAGAAAAGGAATTACTGTTCTCTGCTTGCTTGAGTAATCATTGTTTTGACTGCTCTCGGCGCATATCGGCACTCAAAGCTGATTAAATCGTATCAAAAGTCTTGAATATACTAACTTGGCTAGCTGTCTTTCGCTTTTTGTACAATCGCTTCATTTTATATACGCAGCTCCGATAATACATTTCTTCGCTACAATGTCGGAATAATGTCGTTTCTATGTTATAAGCAAGCAAGCGACACACTGGCCGTTGTTAGTCGACAGTGTCGATGTAATAACAAAAAATATGGGAAGTAATTTTCGCTGTATTCAAATTACTTTTTTTACCTTCTAAAGGATTAAAAGCGTACAGTTGTTTCCTGTATTTTACGCAGTTATGTCATTAAGGTCGAACTAAAATTGTAAGTTAATTTTTCGTGGTGTTTATTTTTTTTAATTATTTTTAAAAACTTTAAGTTGGGAAAATGTTAAAAGTTATTCTAAAAAAAGAAAGATAAATGTCTTTAAATTTTACGTACATTTAGATAGTTTATTAACAACAAATAGTGTTTAAAATCTCTATTACCTAAATTCCGTCTTATCTAAATAACACTTACTTTGATTCAATTATTCAACATCAAGCCTATCGACAAATCATTATGTAACAATGGAAATCGTTACAAATTCCTTAAGTTTGCATTGTAAATTCAAAGATCGAAGATTTCAAACGAATTGAGTTGTCAGACTTAGTTTCAATGAATTTTAACTCTGTATAAAATGTTTTCCCGTACCACAATTTGTCACATATCGTCTGTGCAACGTGTTTTACATTGAGTAACTACTTGACTAAGATGCCGATTGGAAATTTTTAATGAGTCATAAGAATTTCTATTGTGATTCTTAGTTCAGCATCTCTTTGCTATAAAACATGGGATATTAATAGTCTATCCGAATGAATTATATAACAACAAAAATCAATGAGGTCAAGCAAAACTCGTTCCCAGCCCTGCAGCACACAACAACAAAGCTTCAAAACCTCACTTAAACATTGCACACTCGTTCGCAATTATCCTTCAATTAACCCACCATCCTCAACCAAAAACACCTCCCTGCATCCGCTTCCTCAATAAAAATACCAATCCTCAATCGCATAAACAGCCCAAATATGTCAACGCTCACGAACGCAAACCTGGCCGGCTAATCAAAAATCCAGCGCCCTCGCGCGAGTTCACGGCATTTCCGAGGAGTCCTCGCATATGTTAGATCATCGGCCCGAATCCCACACGCCTGGCTCGCCTTCGCCATAAGGCGAGTCGGGCCCGGAGATTATGTGCGTGAGCCGAGCACACGTGTCGGTTTAATTACACGAGTGAGTCATGCCCGAGTGCGAGGAGAGCAAGAAGCGAGGAGCGCGCATTTTTCAGCCGGAGCGTTGCTCTGCATACCGATTTTTCTGCGGAGCTTTAGTTAATTATTACAGCTGCCGCGTGATGCGCGAGCGCTGATAACGAGGCGCGAGCCGGTAGATGGTTGGTGTGGGTATTGTGCGCGCGGAGGTGTCTGGATTGTTGGATTCGTGTTTTAGTTTTGACGAGTGAGCTGCGTAATGGTAATACTATGTTTGTCTTGCTATATTTAATGTGCTCGGTCGTATTTAAATAAAATTTTTGTCTCGCAAAATGTCTATTTGGAATTCCTCTTCTGAAAATCTAATCAATTGGCATTGATACAAATCAATTTCAATTAGAAAAAGCAAACAATCGTAAAAAAATTCACTCGCCTAGCCAAAAAAAACTTAACGACATCCATTATTCAAAGCCTTTACAATCCACTGTTTTTACAAATCCAAACCATCAGGAAAAAAAGGAGTATTCTCTCAGCTCACAGCCAGTGACTCAGAGAGCACAGCCAGAGCTTCTTGTAACTCTTTACCATTTTGCGGTCTTTAATTTCTCCCGCTGCCTCAAGTAACGCGGCTCTCATCGTTACGCGCCACGTGCATAAAACGTGCGGGCGATTTAAGCGCGAGCGATCGCTCATTCAATTTTCTATTTATAATTTGTGACGGCTGAGCACGAGGAGACGTGCAGAGTCTCTTGATAGGAGCGTTTATTGACGACGTGGCTGTGCCGGCTTTCCGCTGAAAAATGGCTTGCCGATGAGTGGAGCGGAAACGTTTGTTAATTTAGGTTGGTTTTACGATTCGCGTGATCGATTGGGATGTTGCCGATGGTATTGTTTCTTTAAGATTGTTTGTTTTACTGCCGGTGGTTTTTTGCAAAAAGACATTTTTGACGCTTTTTTGTAAGGTTTGAAATTCTTTTAGTTTGAGGAATACGCTGTGAAATTTAACTTTACAAGTGATTTCTTCCTTGAGGAGTAACCTTTTTATCATAGATTTTCACTAAGTAGACTTTAACATTTGAAATTTGCATTAAGTACGTCGTTTAAATGGTTTTACAAAGCATTATGATTTTATACAAAAGTCAATATTCTATGACTATACTTTTTCTACATTTTCAAAGCATGCTTATAGTATGGTAACGAATAAATAATGCATACACATTAATTTTAATATCACTTTCATCGGGCGATATTAATGTTATAACGAAGTTTTCTTTTATTATTTAATGCAAATTTAATTATGCACAACCAAAATAAAAATAAAATTAGTCTTTCTTAATTTAAATAACAAAAACATCACTTTCTGTTTTCAAATAATGAAAACTTATCTGAATTTATAAAGATATACATATAAACACGTTATATCATACACATATGAAATTAAAGTGCAACAGAATTATGAACGCGACAAGTTAAAAAAAAAAAAATAGAAAAAAAATGAACAATGTTGCATAAGAAGCGAGTTACAATCAATACGACCTCGTTACAATCTTTTGCATTGTGCAGCTGCATTAAATGAATGCACGCGAGAATATATAGTTTTTGAAAAATTTTTCTTGCCTGTTATGAATTAAATGTATTGTAATTATTAAAAAAGAAATAATAATTCACTACGGTTTAAAAACCAACTAATTGAAGAATCAATAAAATTTGCTAACTTCGTATCTTTTTTGCTAAAGTAACAGATTTCATTTTTGTTATCTTCATTGCCACGTTGCAACCAAATAAATTAACTAAATTTGATTTAGCGATTGTCTTACCGCGGTGAAATTCATTACGTCAACCTTATCTATGAGTCACTCAGGTTTATTTATTTTTTCCAAGCTGACACACGCCTTAAATTTCTGCATTTTATTACAGCTCTACAGTTAAGATGTTCGCTTTACTGTTTTTTAAAAGACCTATAACTTTTCTTTCATACAACCAGGAATCCATTCGTTTCCTTCTGACATCGATATAACTGAGCTAATATTGATTAATACGTTTACGCATTAGAAAGGGCCGAGTGTTATCCATAACACCGTTACGAATACGGATGGTATCACAACGTCGCGGAAACTATCGCAAGGAATTCGCAAGAAGTTCGCTTGATTACGAAGCTACAGTCTTCCAATACACTGTGGTTTGTCACGAATAGGCGACGGGCAAATAGCCACTTCCGCAGATTGTCATGCGACGATATACTGCACTCATTGGCTTTTAAAACCTAGGAAGTGCATGTGAGTTTACGTCTTGAATTCCGTGTTTTCTACTAAATCCGCCTTCACCCTTGCGTATAGGAAAGCGAGAAATTCTGTTCTCGATCGCCATTTCAGTCATCTAGAGAATATTTCCCATTAACGTATTCTGTAAATTTAATTCAGTGAAATTCACTGATAAATCGTGAATATTCACTACTTTACATCTAAAATGCTGCAACTAATCAACATAGTTGCAGCATTTTAGCTGTAAAATAGTGGATTTTCACTGATTTTAATTTAGAGAGTAAGTATAGGGTTGTTTACAAACATATAGTATGTTTAGTTTTTAACGTCGTAGCTACTTTAAATTGGAACGACGAATGCTATCTCGTAAGACATTTATTAAAACTCGAGATAATAAAAATATTGTTTCTGGCCGCCACAGTACAGAAATAGAAAAGCGAATGAAAAATGCTTTCAAACTTTTGTTATTAAAACAAATATATATTTTTTAGACAGTTAAAATGATTGATTGTAGACTAATGTTGTATTATCACGTTATCTCAATGAATACTCGAGTAAACGCGACGTTATTACTGTTTTGACTAGAAATATTGTAAAAGTATACTAAAAATATGCTCAGTCGACAAGCTAAAATTAAAATGCTTTGCATCTGTAGGTTAGCATCCCCTTGAGAAATATTTGCCAGACTCTCGTTTTTTATGTACATCATGAACAGATGACGCAGGCTTGAGGACAGATGTTTCGTCTCTGTGTAAGATTCTTGAATCTTGATACATTGGTATTACTGTATACAGATAGAAATTTTGCATTCGGTCTATCCAAAAAATTATCGCAATTGTACATTTTTTAGCATTGTAATTTTTCGGATAAATGCCATGTACGTATATCGCGGTTACCATTCGTACACTATAATTTTTTTGGTGGAAATCGACTCTACAAGCTGATTAGAGAGTTGATTGAGAAAGTCGAACTACGCGAAGCAATGGAGCAGTTAAAAAAATTGAGTTAGTCCAAATTGTGAAGCTCTGAATTACAATTGCAATTGTTTGTGTCGATTGATTAATGTGTAGCTAGTAGATCGAGAAGTTTTGAATAAGTATACCCGAAAAATCAAAAATTTGTTTTGAATGATAAAAAAAAAAAAAAATAATGATTCGATTCGACTTGGCATACGAGAATTGTATACTGCTTACTGGCGTGAGTCAGAATTATGTCACTCATAATAAAATATTTTTTCTTTAAAGAAATATCGGCGACAGTGAATCATCAATTATAATAATCAATACGGTTATCAGTCTAAAAAAATCTGCCAGATATGGAATATTTAAAAGCTGGAATTGCTTTTTCCTTACTTATCACTATATATAATTTTAAGGCCAAGAATTCAAATAAACAAATTAATTTTGTTCAGCAATAGATAAAGAAACGTTATATTTCGTGGTCTATTATTACTATAGTTATATTACCATAGCAGTTTGAATTTATTGATTTGATTTTACTTTGAATCAAAGTTACTTTGAGTACTTGCCTGACCTCATTTCACTAAAAGTAGATCGCTCATCCTATTATTCCAGAGTTCAAAATTTAGAAGTTATAGTGCTTCCGCGTACTATAATTAACAGTAACTCACAAAATATTGTTAAATAACAAACCCTTTAAAAGAAAAAAATTCAACTTCAGCACCTAGATTAAAGCATTTCAAAACAAATAATGTCCCGACCACCTTCCGCATATACCCAATTCCAGAACAATCCCTGAAAATTTCATCAGTCACCTACAGATAAACGAGCCCAGGCCTCGAAATAATCGCCGAGTTAACGAGATTTCTAGTACATTTGAGAGCCGGCCACTCGACATTTCCTTCATCCCTCTCTAGACCAGATAACAATCTCCCTCTGTCTCGGATCGATTTCTGTGCATTAACCTCGGCGCTGGCGTGTGTGTCGCACGGGCATCTCCCGCACGAAAGGAACTTTCCAGCTCTTTGTACCCGCTGGCGTCATTTGCTCGATTTCGCGACGAGCGACCTTCGCTCCTCTTTCGGACGTCTTCGCGGATTTGCATTTTTTTCTCATTTCGATGCACGTCCTACTCGATATCGTCTCTCTCCTGTCGTTCTAGCGCTTTTTGGAAGATTGGCCGGGTAGCGAGTGAATTGGTATTGTAGAAGTTTGCTGGAATTTTGATAGGTGAGTTTGTGGTGCGATGGTTTGCTTTTAGGGACTGTTTATGATTTACTTCTATTTTGGACTTTCATTGACCTAGATAGAACAGATATGCAGACTAGATGAAAGAAGGTTGAACGGTTTGATATTGCCAACGTTTTTTTATGTAAAATCGGGGATATCAACACTTAGTTTCATAAGCGAGGGAGATTTATCCTCGAAAAAATTCTTTATAGTTTCGTACGAAACGTTCTATAGAGATCAGCTAAAAATGCACCGCTTTCGCAGTGGCCTTGAAAAAAGTTTTGAAATAAAAATCGAGCGTGCACAAAGAGAATAATTTTTAAGGAGTCTTCTTTCTTTATGATATCTTTTACCATCCTAATAGTGGAAGTTTGTGAAATCTACTTATTTGAAAGCATTTGATTTCATGTTTACATTGCAAAGAAAGTTTACAATGTGCTAAAACACTAAAATATCATATCTCTTAGAAAGAAGTACATTTTTTTTGTGGCTGAATTTTATTACGTAGAACTTTTGCTAACGTTCGCTCATTTGACTAAACAAAACAACGACGATACTTGAGACTTTTAGATTAATAAGACGATAAATTAATGAGGAGTTGCAGTTAGTGTGAAAGTGCATCTTTTTAACAGAGTTGGTTACTTTTTACTTCTTTAAAACTTTTGCTAGTGAAAGTTTTAAGTAGATCTAGCAATTAAAATTGCAAAGAAATGAAAATATAAAGCATTTTTGAAGTACATTATTCAATAATTCCTAATAATTATTCTTCATACTCTAAATATTTTTTATTATATTCAAATCAAATAGTTACTGTCGATACAGTCATCGATAATAGTTTCCTTTTAATAAAGATCTGAATACAGACTTGAAACGTATGAAAGCGTGTTTTTCTCTTCGACTTTCACTCGAACCAACAGAGCCATCAAAATCAAGAAAGGCTTATTACTTTTTTCCATACCACTAGCCCATCTTTGAAGTGCTAATAATTAGGGTCAGTGGAGCGATTTAATTTGATCTTTTATCAAAACTCATAAAAATCCATCGATATACAAAATCTACATGTCATTCTCGACGCCGCTATTGCAATCGTGCTACTTTTCACTTACGTGACTCGACAATTGCTCCGGAAACAATGCAAATATGGTTCGTTTTAAAGATAGTTCTTGATAATCGCGCTCTCAAACGGTGAATGCATTTGCAAACTTTCGCGGAGAACGAATGGAATAATTATCGATTTAATGGTAACTGTATCTGCCTACATATAGAATATTTGATATTGATAGAAACGAATTATATCAAAAAATTGAATTGCTTTATTCGAATGTTTTAATAAAATTTGATGTTATTTTTAG
This sequence comes from Eupelmus azureus, assembly GCA_030522685.1. Lineage (NCBI taxonomy): Eukaryota > Metazoa > Arthropoda > Insecta > Hymenoptera > Eupelmidae > Eupelmus > Eupelmus azureus. The sequence goes on along the minus strand of JAPYZA010013258.1, from coordinate 3,341 downwards.
TTATAATCACTTCGAATGTGATGGAAGTTTTATGTATACAGCAAACAGTATTCGATACAATAAAATTAATTGTTGGAATAAACTAACCAAAATAATCTTCAATCGTATTAAAACAGCTATTTTCCCATACAATTCAATTACTTTGCTGTTTATTATCAAATAATAACAATGAAACTCCTTAATTGAATCATCGCCTTTTTGACAAGCCAGCATATCATACTCGCTTAGCTCTCTTCAAATATTTATTTCCTCCAGCTCAGCAATTTTTCTAATAACACTTGACGTTTTGGATGCTCATCCAACAGCTTGCGTCACGCGAGGACTGTCTATAGAGAGCCAGTCCTTGCCGGTACGAGCTCCGTGATAAAAGCTCCCGATTACGAAGTAATTTAGTACAGAAACTGGCGCGAGTTTTAAATTTAGAGCTAAATCCGCTAATCATTCGGTTAAAAATAGAGTAAGTGACGATACAGCGGCTATTAAGGCAGTGATTTCTTGTTTTGGATAATATTGATTTGCCAGATTTAGATTTCTATTTGCAGAGAAGGTTGAAATTGGGTGGTTTTTAAGAGTAAACGAGATAAATATCGGGAGTACGATACTGTTTTTTTGAATATCGTTGTAGGTCATAACATTTTACATATAGTTTTTGCTAATTATTTTTTGTGCAGTGATTTTGTAACGATAAATAACATTAAAAGTTAATAGAAGTCATTAGTTCAATGCGATAACAGAATCATCTTGGATTCGTAAAAAATCTATCAAATGATGTCTAGCTGTAAAACAAGTTAACGATAAAGCATATAAACTGAAATAAGAATATAAATTTCATATAAACTGAATTACATGAAAGTATTGTCTATCGATCGATTTCACATATTGCATGGTTATTAGCGATTTAATCGAGGAAAGTAGATGAGGATACGCGTGGAAGGTCACACTAATTGTCACATCCTTTTTTACGTAAAACCGAAGTTTTTGTTGTAGTAAAAGCACAATTGCTGATCTATAAGCACCATTAAAAATTGAAAGGAAAACTGCTAAATATAAGTTTAAATGTTTTTATGTTTTACTTTTAAAATATATAAAATAATTTTTTTTTTTAAAGTAAAAATATCAAAAAAATATTTTTTAAAAATTGAAGTTTTTTTTAAACAAGTACATACATTCTTACTTTGTATATCGATATATGACGAATACACTGATAAAAAATATTTTTTTCACAACTAAATAGGAAACAAATGGTAACGAGAGTGCAGAGAAAGAAGATCAAATAATATTTTTATCAAAGAGCGTAATTACTTACATTTTTTAATTTAACAAAACTTGTATCAAAAAACAATAAAATTTTAATCTATAAAGCGGTATAAGACTTCAAATAACAGTCTTTAATTATACGAAAAAAATATATGTCTTATTATGTTCTTTGTCAACGTAACCACCTCTTATCTAATTAAATCACAGAAATTATGCATAACAATACTCAAAACTAACCTAAGTGAAAGTAAAAAATCTAATGCATTATCTCTTACATAAAAAAATCGCGCGACCACTGTGCCAAATAACCACCGGAGCCTAATGTTATTTAATATTTTATTTTATTTTACAAAAAATAAATGTATAATTGACCTTTCAACAAAATAAGTACAATATTATAAAAATAATCATCTAAACTAAAAACGATACTGGTAAAATAAAATTTCAAAAATATAACAATAACGGTAATCAATAACATTCCACTACTTATTATGTAAAAAAAAAATGCAGTAACGCGGGTAACTCAAACGACTTTCAGCAGCGCGACATACACACATATCGCCGGGACACGCGAGAAGGTAAAGGAATCTATGCCACTTGGTGTCACTGCCCTGGATGACAATTTAATTTCGCGCTAATCCCCTTCCCCCTTTCCATTGAAGCAAAAAAAATGCCCTGACTCGCAGCGGAAAAATGTATCGATCGATCGGCTTGCGTAAAATCTGTCTGGTCTCACGCTTGTGTTTGTTGTTATTTGGGCTACTTATTAAGTAGGAAGCGTTGCCAAAATTTTCTGTGCGAGAGGTCGTTTAACTTTGTAGTTTGCGGTTTTGAAAGAGTTATAATTAGGTCAGGTGCGATGGAAATACTGTTGTCTGTAATTTCACGTTTCGAGTACATAATTGGCGTGAAGTAATAATTTACACTAGTTGTACCAGAGTTGGACAATTTTGACGCGTTTTAATTGCCGGAAGAGGTTTAATAAGAAAAATCTGGTATTCGTCAACGACTGTCTTATCTTACATTTCGCGACCTTGCCACAACAATACAATTCAATCTTCCTACAACCATAAGTATAATCCCCACTAACAATTCGCGTCAAATCACAAAAGACGCCCGAACTTTCCTTCCTTCCTCCTCTCCCATAAATCAATCCCCGTTTGCGAAACCGGGAAAGTGACCATCAATCTCCCGGCCCCTTGAACTTTTAACATCCTTGCACTGAATGCCGGCGCTAAATACTATATACACACGCGCGCCGCTCACACATCGTACGAGAGCCGAGAGCAGGTACCGTTAACCCAAAGAACTCGGTCTTACAGCTTCTGATCTCTCCTCTCTTTCAGTGCGCGCGGCTCTACTTTTTCTAACGGGCCGCGTTCGCCGACCCGGCGAAAAAAGTAAAATTTTTCGAGCCAACGGAGAAAGTAAAAATCTTAAGCGATATATGCTCGCGCATGAGCACGGCCGCAAGGCGTGACGAGAGACTGAGTTCCGCGTGACTCTGAAAGTTTATCTCTCGCGCTGTTGTGGCCGGTGAGTCATGCGCGGTTTGTTTGTTGTTAATGATGAGATCGCTTTGGTCGTTTGTTTCTTGGAGATGATGAGGATGGATGGGCTGGTTGGTTTGAGACAGGTTGGGTTGGGATGGTGGGAAATGTGAAATGATGTTGTTGGTTTTGTGCGGTTTCAGTTGAGAGTAATGTGTCATTGTAAATTTATAATGTTTGTACAAGTAGATTTATGATTTTCGAGAAATGTGGGGTGTAAGTTTTTAGAAAGTTGGGTTTTGCGAATATTTAGGTTTCAAAAACTTTGGAAAATGTAGTTTGATATTTTTTATGGTCTTCTAGGATGGCATAGAATATTTAGATTGTGAGAAGAAAGGAGGTTTACTACAAAGGCGTATTTTTTATGCGAGAAATGTGATATGCAAGAGAAGTGCAGATTTACGATCCTTTAACCTCAAAAATAAAGATTGCAGTTGAACGTATAAATCTGCGATTTTCATCCGAACTATCACTACTTCGAAAGTAGGTCTTTATTTCTAACTTCAGACTTGTAATTTTACGCAGCATATCTTT
>JAPYZA010013253.1:0-10840 GCA_030522685.1 Eupelmus azureus | reverse complement strand
GAAATCTTCGGCTGCTCCTTACGTATATGATTAATTCTATTGCATATACATATTAATTTTAAATTTATCGTGGACATTCATAGATTAAATCATTCAAATTTTAGATAGAAGCGATTTTTAAACTAGTTAATTTTTTTTTTAGACAAATCATAATTTTTATAAATAATATAAAAAATGTTGATATAATTTAACAAAAAATATAGCATTTAAAAATATTTTATATTTAAACTGTATAATATATACATAGTAGCTATATTTTAATTTTAAAGAAGCTAAGTGCTAATGAATTGGTAGCGATTTTTTTCATTTATAGCTTTACCCTTTATTCATAATTTTTAATCATAATAGTTAAGTGTCGTTTAAAATAGCCCTATAAGGATAGATTAATTAGAAGTAAAAAAATATTGACATTTAGTTTTTCCTTAAATGATACTACGCTTTGAGTGAATAAAATTAATAAAAATTTTCCAATATTGGCCTCATCAAGATCGGTAGTACATGAACGCCGGTGCTCGAATAAATAAGGCAATTTCGGATGATCGACACTGAGAGTAACAAGTCGCGATAAACTAAGATGATGCGCGTTAAGGCTAATTCCTGAGGCAGATATAACAATGTATTTGAAACATTTTAGCGCGAGCGTGCTGTGAGCCAGAGAAACGGAAGGGAAATGGAAAGCTATATTATACGTGTCGAGCAGAGCCGTGCTGGATGAACGGGGATAAAGTTGAGGCGCAGAAAGCTTTCCTCTCTCCAGCTTTCTCAACTTTGTCGGTTCTAGGTTCAGTAAATTCGAAGGGCGGATGGCCCCCGGAAATTTTGGGTTTTTTTTTTTTTAAGCCCCCCCCCCCCCCCCCCTCCCCCTCTCTCTCTCTCTCTCTCAACTTTGGCGCACTTTCCGTGTGAAAAAAGGCAAGAGAAGGATGGATGGAGTTGTCGGAGAGAAAGAAAGAGAGATGCGCAAAGGAGAGCCGAGCATTGATTGATTGATTATTTGAATTCGTCGTTTTTTCAAAGAGTCAGAGCGGACGCGAGCTTGTTATGTACTTGATAAATATAGCTTTTCCTTTCGATCGTGCGAGAGCTTTTGTTGGAAAAATTGCCGCTTCCTGAGTTCGTGTATCGGGTTTCGCGGGTAAATGTGAATGGCTGGAGGTAGGAAGGTTCAATTTCTTTTTTCCAGTTTTAAATCGTTTAGGCTCGAGGCCAAAGGTCAACTGTGCGTAATGAAATTTCAGGCCGCTGAAGCGCGTTTTTTTAAGTAAAAAAAAATATTTTTACAATAGTCAAGCAAACTTTTACTTGTGTAATTTTAATGTTGGAAAAAGCTCGGATAAATATATTTGTTTTTTCTACAAAATACTTCTTTTATTAACTCTTGTTGTTTTATTTCGATAATTTATTTATTAAATTTTCTAGTCTTTTTTATATAAAACGTAAATTAGAAGTTTAATCTGATACTCATACCGAATTATATTTTAAATTTTAAATATTGAATAACGATTGATTACATATTATTACAAAATATTATCTTATAGTAGTAGAGTTATCAATATAATTTCCAATGAGTATTGGTTTCCATACTTGTTATATTGCACTTTAAGATTTTAGAAAAATTGTTCAAAATTGACTGATCTTTCCCTACGAAATAATAATTTTTTCTGTATTATGATTTAAGTTTCAAAATATATAACTATTTGAATTAATAAAGATAAAAGCTAAAAGGAACATTAAATTTAAGTTGATCAGATGAAGCTTGATGTATAACATAGTGATCAGTTTTAAATTAATTTTTAAACATGATAATTTTTTTCGTTTTGCCTTGAAAATAACTTCAGACGATCAATAACGCATGTCAAGAATCTCATGCGATTTTATAAATGTCAAAATCAAAAAAGTTATCCCGAGGTAAACTGACACGCGTATAACAAGTTATTGACATTTTTCTTATCCAGAAGATGTTTTCAAAGAGCTTCTAAGCCGTTTTTCTAAGTTTTGGTGTTAGCTTACAAAATGTTAAAATTTATAAAATTAAAAAATTCTGGTATTTAATATTTTTTGTAATATATGTTTAACTGACCGTAGTGCTATTTGTAGAAATACGCTTAATTGTAGTTTTAACTATTTATCCTATTTGAACTATAAGCATTTAACATTTTATATGGTGCCTTAAGGGAAATCATTTATTTTTCAGGCAACTTGATACTGCCGAAAAAATATAGGTATAGAAAAGAAAATATAATGAAAAATATACTAAATAGATTTTAAAATTTAAAATAATTCAGTTAAAAAATTAATATACTGTTGTAAGCATTTATAAAATTCACAGATTGTATTCATCGTAATTTACTTATTGGATTTTTTAATGTAAAAGTATAAATTTAAGCTTAATAACAATATAGTATGATAAAGTAATGAAGAATTCTTATTCTATGAAAACGTAAACTGTAATACCTTAAATAAGCTATAATTTTTTTTAATTTGTATACAGCGTATATTATATAAATTAAAATTAACATTTTTCAGATGCACCATAAATATAAAAAAAAATAGACAAACGAAAATTATGCAATAGTTAATATTAAAATAAGTTGATCGTTCATTCCTCATACAATTTTCTCTTTCTCTAACAATATATAAAACGAAAAGAAAAATACTTTTTCAAAGTCTTTCTTATTTAATGATTTTTGTTTTGATCAGTATAAGGAAACTCAAAGTTCATTTCCGTCATGAATCGTGCGAGCGGAGCGGTAATACTACTGAGGCCGTGATATTTGAAACTGTGATTTTCAGTTAATTCCTACTGGGAGCTAGGTTGAAAAAAGCGGACAAAGTAAAACAAATGCACGTTCGCTCGACAACTGAAACGTTTTACTCGCGATCACGCAACATTTTCTTCATTGCGCGAGCTAGCTACTTCGTTCTTTCAAAAATACGCGCTCACATGCGCGAACACGCTTTGCACCTGCAACATGATAAACCTCTATATATTCGGACATAAATCATTTTTACTTAAACTAGAAGATAAAGCGATCACAATACGCTTTTTTAATGATCTTTTACGCTTGAAGAAGAGGTACGTTGTAATGAATATTGATTTAAGCTTTCATAATCAAGCTCGTCTTAATTCAAGTTAATAATTAATTTGCGATGTAATCTTAAAAAAAAAAAAAAAAAAAAAAAAAAAAAAAAAAAAAAAAAAAAAAAAAAAAAATAAAAAAAAAAAAAAAAAAAAAAAAAAAAAAAAAGCAAGTTCTAGACGGAAAAATTGTACGTAATTTATTAGGTAATCAATAATACAGCATATTTTTTCCAATAAATATTTACTCAAATGATCCAAACAATCTAATATTCACAGTATCAACTGCGCGAGTAGTCGTGAATACGAAATTCCGACGATTTGTTCGAACTCTGACAAATGTTAACAGATCCTGGTAAAATAACTTTCCTTCGCAAGAACTGCAAGATGTACGAAGTCTCACCATTATTAAATGACAAACGTCATTTTAATTTTTAATCAGCTCAACTCAGGGAATACAAATGTTTTCAGGCAGAATAAATGATGCTGCTGCATAAATACTGGGAACAAATATATGAGGAAGCCGAAACTTTTTTGCCTGCTCCCATTCCAACTTTTTTCATAATAAATCCCTTCCAACGACAAAATGTGTTTACACATCGCGATAAATTATACACTGTCCGAGAATTGCCGCTGCACTCGGATAAACAGGTCCGGCGACGACAGAAAGCACTGCGGAAGCTTGGCAATTTCGCATCGTCCAACGAAGCGCAAGCGCAACAATTGCAATATATCCAGACTCCCTTTGGCAATTGCGAGCAAGGAAAATTCGAGCCAAGAGTAAACATTAGAGACTGCCCGGCCGAGCTCTGGAAATAAAAGCTGAACCGGCTGGCAAAATTAACCGGAAATCTCGTCGGATCGATTTTTCGCGAGCTGGAGGGCCAAGTTCAGAAAGCCGAGCGCAGCTGTTTGTTGCGCCGCGCGGCTTTGTAACAAGCCGATTATAGAAGCTGCTAGACAATGCTTACCCGATTGAGGCGTGTATGCGCGAGAGAGGGAGCTAGGATTTACACGGCTCACGCGATTGCGGATTGACGGTAAGCAACGCGATTGGGATTCTTTTATGCGGCTCTCTTTTCTTTCACCATTCATACACAATGGTGATAGGCCGCTTTACGAGCCTCTTGACGGAAATTTCGATGGATTTTGCTGTGGGGATGATTTATGCTTTATGGCGGGAAAAAGAGAATGAATTTTGTTTCATAGAATTGTTCACGGCGTTTTCGCCTCCGAATTTATTGCACATTTGGCTGGTTAATTTATGCGTAAACGGTATATGCGCTTTGCTTCTGAGTATAGTCATAGTTTATGAATTCTGAAGATTTAATCAATGCGGAATTTGAATTTTTATCTGAATCACAAAAATTTGTGCGACCTTATTTAATCAAGTTTATATTGTTACTGCATTAAATGGAATTTTTATATCACTTTTCATGTTTCAAAGTTTCTACACTGCATATTTGAAAAAAATTTATAACCCAGGAATAATGCTAATCTACTTTTCCTTGATCTAACAGAAATTTTTAACCATTTAAATGCATCTTTAAAAATCATAAAAAATGGAAAAAGCTACATTTAGTTTAAAATATATTTTACGCGTAAAATAATAAACTTTTGCAAGACTAAAAGTGGAGAAACTTTAGAAAATGGACATAAAATTTAGTGCAATATGCTCGTGCCATACATTCTATGTTCGTTGGACTAGTCTACGTCACGCATCAGATACTCTGACAAATTAGCGAAGCTCTCTAATTGCCAATTTGACTTTGCAATTCACAGAAGTCTGAAAACCTGGAAAAATAGATTTATTTTTCTTGAAAATCATGGCTACATATTTTTAGTGAAATATCGACCTTCAGTTTTCAGATTAACTCAATTATGCATGTTTCATTTTGCATGCGCCGCGAGTTCATTGTATAGTTTATCAAGTTTGTTAATGCCTGCCTATGAATGTGTTAAGATATGCAAACCAAAACTTTTGCCTTGAATATTATTTTTGTTGGCATCCTGTATATTTTTGAAACTGTAAAAAGTTTTATTTTGATATTTATTTAGATATTTGCTGGTTATCTTACAAATCATATTCAAAGTTGATTTACAAGTATGAAAGTTCATGTTAGCATCGATAATTTTAGGTGTTATTACGCGTCAAATATTTAACTATTGATTATAATAAAAACTTATTTTAATAATTAAACATCATGTTTGTAATTTAAATTAAAGTTAAATATAGAACGGTATTAATGTTTATTTTATTTTTGTAAAATATTATAAAATATGAAAAATAATATGGTTACAATATAGTATGCCATGTGGAAATTCAAATTAGATTTTTATAACTATATTTTTACCTTGTTTCTTTTGTTTTATAAACTTAATATATAAATGAATTTTTTAACAAATAAAATTTTTAAATATTAGTAAAATATATATAAATGTAAAATATACCTGCTTTTTCATTAATGAATTTTCTGATATGGATATTTTACAAGAAATGTAAAGATGAATAAAAATTCAAGTATTTTGAAGAAACAAAAAAGTTCTGAAGACAAAACCACGCGTATTTTTATTCTTCCCCACAATCATTTATTTACGTCAATTTTTCCCGGGGAACAATGGGCTCGCAGCATCCGCAGTCTTAACTTTACTATTCATATTTTTGATATTTCCGATCGATACTCAACCTAAATTCCGCGCTCCTTAGTTCTCTAAAAATAGTTTTTGCTGCAAACAAAAGACACAGCCGACACTGAAAAAAGAAAGAGTCGTTCAATACCACTTTTCAAGATTTGTCGGGTTATCAAAAAATTGATACGGAGCTCGATTGTCTGAAATGCTTCCCTCTCCCGTCCTTCTACCCTCAAAAATTCTAACCTTCGCCTTTTAAAGATTCAAAGACGAATTAAAAATTTCATAATCCTTGCGGCATATAATGAATGCAGTCGCGCATCTGAAAATCGCGACAGATTATTAATGTCGTTGTTGGCACGCCTCAAAAATCTAGCTCTGCGGCGCATTAATGAAAGATAAAGCGGAAACGATAGATAGTTTCCACTTCTCTCGGGAGAGAAAAGCATGTCGATATATCGTTGAATGTGCATACATTTTCAAAGAGCGCGCACGGGCGGTTATAAACAAAGCCGCTAGCCATTTCAAATATGCGTTTTCTCTCAACGCGCGGATTAAAAAGTGCCACTTTTCCGTGTATGAATGCGTGAATACGTAGAACGCTCCGCGGTCAGTGCGCATTCGTGTAAATTCAGGGGGGAAAATGAAGTGACTGGTGCGGGGAAAAAATGTAGCGTGGTCACGAGTTAAAATGCTCCAGTTGTAGAGTGAAACGCGCATTTGTTTTATTTTATCTGGCGGACGGACGAGAGCGCGATTTTTTAAGCTCGAGCTAGCTGGCATTAACTGAAAATTAACACCCGGATCATCAGCGAGACTCTCTCATGTTTCATTTCACTTTTCCGTTCTTGTCGATTCGATTGCCTCATTATTTTTAACTTGGCACTTGATAAATTAATATAAAGTTTTTTTTTATTTAAAATATTTTAGTATTACCCAGTATAAATTATTTAAAACTGAAATAAAAAAAAACTTTGTTCAGTGCATTTTGAGCTTTAATAATAATGCAATTATTTATTAGCAATTAAATGCTTGTCTGTAGTCTACTATTATTAGATAAAGCTCCTGAATAAACGAAAACTAGTTGATTTAAATGAAATTAACTCAGTTTAGCAATTTTGCTGCTCTAAGATATAGGTATATGTATACCAAAATGAAAGTTCTGAAATAAAAGCTCTAAGCTATTGTTAAATTGATAGTCCCATTTAATTTCCGACACAGTTGAAATGAATGAATATTCCATATTGTTATGAGGCTGCTTGCTAAATCTGTAAATCGGGCGTGCTCGCTTTTATTCATGTTTGATGCATATCATTTCATTAGGCAAAATCTCGTCTATCTCTTGTACAAATACGAATGAATACATCAAGTGCGATGCAGGCTCCTGCTGGCTGTGTGTGTACACTAGCTCTAATGAATGTACCGTGTTGCTGGCTGTTCACAGGTCGAGAAAGACGCATCCTGGTGGGGTTGTTCACTTAAGCGATAATCCCTTGGACCTAAGTAAGGTGAGTTATATCTTTGCAAATTTTATAGCTCGATAAAAAGCCAGTCGTTGCGGAAAATAACCTGAAAGCTTCGCTCTGGCTGTTTTTTAAGCACGCATCGATTTTTCAGTCCGAAGTATAAATTTCGATAAACCGCGTCACCCCCGTGCATTATACGATTCGCCTTGGGGGGTTCGCCGCACGACCACAACTTACGTAAATCCTCTGAGCTGGGCTTCAGTATCGCATTTGTACGATTGGCGTTACCTTTCGGCCAAGATGGCACGTAATGCGCCTCTTTTACATAAGACATTCTTTTAGTCTTTATTCTCTTGAGAGTATAATTATATATAAAAAAAACAGATTTTAATCTTTTTCATCAAGAAATTTAAGCAATTAAACTTTTTCAATGATTTCCGATAATATATATGGAAGTAGATTTTTAAAGCGATCGATAAAAGCTAATCGGGCTTATAAGTATCGTTGAAGTGATAAAAATAAATCGATGCCCGATAAAAGAATTTTCCAGCAATTAAATTCCGCGCCTCCAGTCCATTAAATTTCTGCATTTTCGGAAATCGCCAGGAGAAAAACATAAATTACAAGAAGCCGGGCTTATCGTCCCAGCCAGGCATAAATTGAGCGCACAATACCCATACACACTCAGAGATCCAGAGAGCCAGCCATATAATACGATTCCCATATTATTCATACGGGGAGGCTATTTGCCCGTTTTAAAGAGGGAGACGTGTACTTGGTACTTCTCCTTCCGCGAAATACATAATAAAGCAAGCCAAAACGCTCGACGATTAATCATTCGTGTCAGATCCACGACAGTAAAAAATGTGTCGCCTCATTACCAAGATCCTCCAGAATTCAGGCGCGCTCCGTCCGATATAACGTGTGTATATATCGTGGTGTATATATCTTGGTTATATTATAGCTTGGTGTACTTATCGAGCGTAGAAGCGGATCCTGCGCCCCCCCCCCCTCCCCGCACGGAGCGTGATTCAAAGCGGGAGTCGGAAAAAAGGAGGCGGCCCGAGCGAAGGGAAATTCGATTCGGCGACACGACAGGACTACATCATCATTCTCATGGCTGCTGCCCCCGCAATATCGTTTATCAATATACGCGCTGGCGCGCGCTCTCTGCGGGTATATTGACGCTGCGCCGACGCAGCAAGAACTGCTCAAGTCTACCTATATGGTTATGTACGGAAAAGTTTTCGCGAGGAGGAGCTGCTAATCGGCGAATAAATTATCGAGCGAGCGATTTTCAATAATATTCTCGTTACATGCGATTCGTAGTTTTGCGCTTATTTCTTATACTTACCTATATACCGTATGAATAATCTGGATATTCTCCGATGCTTCGCGCTGTTTTTCATTGCTTGGAAAAATTTGTTCGGTTTCTTTACTTTTTGAACATAGCAACACAATTAATCTTTTTATAGAATATTTCGCTTTGCTTTTGAAATAAACTTTAAATTTAACTCAATTCATTGAAGAGTCATCTTCTATACATTACGTCGGTATCAACTGAAATGTATCTGATAATCCGAAATAACACAGTGAAGAAAAACAGTTAAAGGTTTTAGCTTAAAAGAAAGCTGCTTACGCGGTTGGTACGCGTGTTATGGTAAAGCCCTTTTTTACCAGTTAAAGCTCAGAAAAGAAGCTTTCTCGGTGCTATCTACTTTGGGTCGCGCGCGTACAGTTTCACCGAGATTTGTAATGGCTACCGGGATTTTAAGGGATAAATCTTCGTGCTTCTACCCGTAATAGAGAAATCTGAAATGACGTCCCTTCCCTTACTTTCTTAAAACTTCCTACGACTAGTAGTTTTATCAATAAAAAGTAAATTATAGTACCCGCACCTGCCATTAATCAGATTAAAAGTGACGACTCTTTGTTCACTGCATTTAGCAAATAAATATCTTTGTTAAATCAAACTTTTTTAGTGGATTTTCAAAATTATTTGCGCATTGAATTTCTAGTTATTAATTTAAAAATTTGAAATTTAATATCATAGAAAATAATTTTAAATGCGACCATTGCAAGAATAGAAGATACTTTCTCAGCTTAAAAGCTTTTTCGTCTCAGATTTCTAGTATGTTTTTTCACGTTCTTTAAGGAATAAAATATTTGTTTTTTGTTTGTTTTAAAATACAATAGCCCTTTAATCTTTTTTTTTTTTTGGTAAAGTGTGCCTAAAAATATTGTTTGTAAAAGTATCAAAAGTATAACCGTCATATTAATCAAGTAAAATAAAAAAATTTAAGAACCCCTTTAACTTTCTCTCTTTCTAATGTTTTAAAATTTTTGAATGTATTATCGATTTTTATAAAAGCAATATATGGACATCCAATGTGAATTTGTATTCTAGACGTACGACTTGGCTTACTGTTTATGAAGTCGATTGGATTATATTGTGAGGCGATAGGTCGAAAATCGAGGAGCATGTGTCGCTTTACCGCTTGCTAGTATATAGCGCCTGCAGCGACGCAGCAAAACTTGCTAAACTAGACGGAAGCCTTGGCTTAACTAGGTACTATCTTAGCAAGCTGGTACCAAACAATCTTAGGTGTTCTGGAAGAGGTTTAGTAGGATTCCAAATAAAATATTTAAAAATTATACTTTCTTTAAACCTTTGCTTTCTTGAAAAAGTACTAAAATTTCAAACTTAAGGAAATGTGGGACGGTCGAGTAGATACCTGCATGGAATATTGTACGGAAACCTAAAAATTATGTCTATTTTAGTAGCTTTATACAAATTCGCTTTTATACACATGATATATATCATTATCAAATGATAAAATGTTGTTAGTATATGAGAAAATATTTGAGTTTATTACTTTTGATAAAACTTGAATTTACTTGTAAATGTTACTAATGTATTATTTCTTTTTCGATTAAAGGTTAAAAAAAATGTTTAATTCTTACAAAAACGTTGAGGACTTGAGTTGTAACAACTTGTAGCTTTACCCTGATAATTACAACGAGAATATCCTCTGAGAATATTTTATAGTCAAAGAACGTATTATTTACTTATTGGATCTTGGGTAGCCATTATCGAGTACATGCCGTATCCTAGCAGCTAAATAAATAAAACCATTATACTACGAATCCACGCCAGGGATCGATTTATATAAATACTTGAGAATAGTTTCTCAAAGGATCGTAAAGTATTAAAAAAAGGAAGAGGGTGAGAGAGTTCATTTGATTGGATCGTTGAGTTATCGATGTCATAATTCAATAGCTTCAAGACATCTCAGTTAGTCTTGCAGGCTAATCAAAATTGATGATCCAGAGGGTCTGGCTCAGCAGCGATTGTGTATATATACATTAAACTGGCGGCAACAAACGTTTGATGTCTACAAGCTCAAAGAACATTGGTAATGCATTGTGTACCGGCGTCCCAGCCGCTGAATATTCATCACGCGACGGCGCGGCAGTCCCATCACGAAAGCTTTCCACTCTCAAACTCGGCACCGCGTGCTACTAGAGTGTTCGATCTGCCCCCCCCCCCTCGCTCGCGCGCCCGCACGCGACAAGCCCCCAAATCCAAACAGCCAACAAGCTGAAAAAAATGAAAAATCGATGCGAGCGCGACTCTGCGCTCTCGTAAATTTATGCTCGCAGC
>JAPYZA010013249.1:0-13781 GCA_030522685.1 Eupelmus azureus | reverse complement strand
CCTCTCAAAGCCCCCAGTCAAAAAGTCAAATAAGCAATTTTCCATTCTACCAACTCACACACAGTCTGCAGCCTCGGCGCATCTCAATTACAAGCTGAATACATACATCCGGCGCTCATTCGTCGAAATGGGATTTGCGAGAGGCGAGCTTTCGCCTCGTGGCCGCGTAATTGAACTCGCGATGTATATGTACGTGGACCGCTGCTCGCGAGCCTGTTATATGTGTACGCGCGGGAATATATAGGGGGGCATAAAGCCGGGCCGTCTTGCGCGTGGATGGCTAACGCTGCGACGGCTTGGATCTTGTGCTGCAGCGCGAGGAGGCCGCCAGGTGTATAGTGTCAACTGAATTGATGAGATCCGAGGTGCGGATTGGATTGGGTTGGAGGATTGGCAGTGGGGTGAAAATGTTGGGATAGTCATTATTATGGCTGGGGGGTGGATTGAAAAGAAATGGGAGATGTGTGATTGGTGAGGGTTTTTGTGATCGAAAGTTAAGATATTGAGTCGGTAAGCTGATCGAGATTGATTAATTTTAGAATTTTTAATAACGGATTGAATTTCGATGGAAAAGTATAGTGCTGCAGAGCAATTGAATCTTTTTAATTTAATCACAGAAATTGTATAAATTGTGAATAGTATGTAGATTAAGAACAGAAAGGTTATTAAATTATAAATAGGAAATTGTTTAATTTTAAATTCAAATTAAGCTACTTTTATGCTTTATTTCTCGCATATTTTGCACTTTAATCAAATTAAATATTATTAAACATATATCGTATAAACGTTAATCATTAATTGCTCTAATAAGCTTTTCAATAATTATTAAAAAAAGGTCAACGCAACAATTAATTTATTCACAAAAGCTTAAACACTTTTTTATCTTTAAATAATAAAAAAACGAATTAATACAACTATACAAATATTAGCTTACTCTCAAATTTTCTAAAAAACTTTTCAATCAAATCAATCCAACTCCCCTCGTTTATCTCTCCACCACTCGTGCAGCATAAGCTTTAAAAAAAAGGTACTCCTTCAACCCATAAAAAATCGCAACTTCATACCCAACCAAAGCACCTCTCGTTCACTTTAATTATTTAGCTCCCAGCCCGAAGCAGCAGCAGCAACACTGGCAAAAGGTCAATCGAAGCATTTTTGCAAGAGCGAGAGAGAGAGAGAGAGCCAGGCCGAATGGCCTGGGGAAAGCGGTGCAGCGGCAGCAGCCGCGGGAAAAATCGGGCGAGCGGAGAATTTATCGTCGGGGCGCTCGCAATTACAGTGGGTGGGAGGCAAAAAGCGCAAGATAAGCCCAATTCGTCAGCGTCACGTACACATACAGCCCAGCTCGCGAGCATCGGCCCCCTGACCAGTTTTTCTCGCGGGCTGCACACGTGCGCGCGCGCGCGCGCCTTGCACATCCATTCTGCACCCCCCCCCCCCTCGCTCGCTCGCTGCAGATTCGATTTTTCGAGGAGGCCGCTCTTCATCTCCTCGCGCGTAAACTCGATTGAGTCATCAAACGCCGTGATCTCTCTTTCTCAAGCGAGCGAGAGTCGAGCTGTCTATATCTGGCGCCGGGAGTATGCATCAAACTATTTTCCGCGAGATGAGAAAATTCAGTTCGCTGCGGATGAAGCGCGCGAGAGAGTCAGGCTGCCGGGTGGATGTCATTTTTGAATCTATTGATAAGGTCGCGGGGAGCTGCGGGACTCGCCTTTTCTTTTACGATTTTTTCTTCTTTTTTACCCCCTTTTTTTCTTTTTATCTTCGTTTTTTCAAATTGAATACGTCTTTATTTTTAGATCGGGATTGGGAAGCTCGAGTTTTTATTCCTTTTTCTTTGGCGTGAGATTGGATTTTGCTTAATTTTCTATAAATCTTTGAGTAGGCAAAAAGGGTGTTATGCCCGCGCGATATATGCTTTAATTTTCGGTAAAATGTATGAAACCGTAATGAAGCAGTTAAGTTGACCCCATTTCCCGCGCACTTGATTATAAAATTAATTACCGAAAGTAGTGGTCTGCTCATATATATTTATATTAATCTCTGTTATTAGAATAATTTAGAACAAGTGCTTATATATATCTTACTGTCGCTTTCAAAATTTTAATGCCGTTTAAAATACTAAGCTTACTTTTAACTCTTTTTTTTCTTTAATCTTTTTCAATCATAAATTTTTCATTTTCACTTTAAAAAGAATTTATTCTGTACAAAGCTTACACTTAACCGTCAGCAAAACTAAAAATTTACTGCAAGCTCAACTAGGAACGTATTAGTTTAAGTGATATTTGCGAACTTTTCAATCTTGAAATAATTTGATGCACTTAAAACGCGAAACGTTTACTCGAGCGTTTAATTAAAACCGTTATTAAGTGAAATTTTATAAAATCGCATTATAAATTGCACTTTTCCTAGAGTAATTTTTCACTCTAACGAGCTTGCTCTTCTATCTTCATTCTATACAAAGAAAAGAAATATTACCTCTAATGGGCTTCATTTTCACTCCTATACATAGATAAAGAGCGTAAACAAGGACGAACCTAGTAAAGATACTTCAACGTTCAAAATTCTTAATTGATACCATTCATATTCACCTCTCCTTTCGACCAACAAACTTCTAGACACTCGATATTTTTCATTACCATTTCCACACGTTCGCTACATAAAAATTTGACACCCCGCTAATTACCAAACTTTCATTCCCCACAAAAAACACCGTTACTTACAAAAGTACCACTCCGTAGCCACGCATCCACTCCATACTCCGCCTACCAAACCCATCCCTCCTCACGCAGTCAGCCTACATACGCAGCATTCCACGCACCCCTAACCGACCTAACTCATCGCGCAAAAACCGCGAGCAAAACAAAAAACGGGTAACAGAAAAATCCAGCCTGCACACACGCGCGAGAGTAAAGCAAAAGAGAAAGCGATTGATCGCGCTAGTAGAGCGGATGCGCGCGCTTATTGTGTACGAAAGAGGCGGAAAAATAGGCTCGACTGCGCCGCTGAATTCTCCCGCGGCTAAGTGATCAGTGTGTATATATAGGGGCATTACCAGGTCAGCGGTGCGCGCGTGTGCAGCCGTCGTCGTCTTCGCGCGCGCGACTGCCAAGATTTTCGCAGTCGCGCCGGGGGATGAAAATTATGGATTTTTCCGGGGCGAGGAGACGACGGCGCGGAGACTCGAAATTTTCCGAGTCTGGTTGAGCTGTGGCTTTGAGCGAGGCTTTTTTTGAGGGGAGAGCGAGAGCCGTGCGTGTTTTTGACGTTTTCAGAGATTGAAGTGTAATTGGTGGAGTTATGATGAGAAAGTTTATGGTTTTGGTGTGTTTAATTAAATTAATTAAAAAGATTGGTTTAATTGAAATGCGATTTGTTGAGAAAGTGAAATTTCGGAGTCGATTTGGTATTTCACTGGCGTTACAGCGTGCAATGAAATATGGTGTCAAAAACTGGTTTGATAGAGTGTCAATTGATGTCCGCGCCACGGTTGATTTGTAACACAAGAGTAGCTGCGCTCGACTCGCGGAAGAATATAAATTAACACTTAGAAATTTTAAAGCGAATGTTCCACTCTAATTTATAGGTTTATAGGTTATAGTAAGAAATACTTAGGTAAATGCGCCTTGAAGAGATCCACAATATTATTAACTATTTATAAATTATTCTTCAATTAAATTCTTATAAATAATAATTATTGTGCATTTAATTGACGTTCATTTATTTTAAATAAATTCGTTTTATTAAAGTACACCAAAAATCATTTTATACATGTCCACTGAAGTCCACCAGAAAAGCAATAATTGTAATCGCACTACCACATCTTTTCATGACTTTTATCACACTAGTAATGGTAACATTTTCATAATCTATACAAGCAAAAAATACGCGGTATTATTTACGGTAAAGTTTAAACTTGTTGTAATCATTGTTAGAGTAATAGTGGACAGGTACAGAAACTCTTAAAAGCGAGAATTCACTTTGCAATGATGATAGTTGCTCGTATTTTAAGTGCACTCTAGATATCTTGAAGTAAACTTTTTACTCGAGGGAGGCATAAGTCTTTCAACTTTGCAAAGCTGACTTTTCAAGTTTTCCATCAGAATGAAATTATGCTAAAACAACAGTTAGATGTCTGCTTACTCTAGCAGTGATTATAAATTTATTTTAATTAAATTAAACTGCCTTTAGATCAACGCGGTAGAGAAATATAACTTTTAACTTTTGGTATATTGTAAAAGTAATTAAATGCTTTTCGTGTTATTAAAGGAGATAATTTAAAAAGAAAATTAAGTTATCAATTAAAATGTATTTAATCGTAATTTTTAGAATAATAATTAAAATAAAGTTTTAATTTCAATTTTAATGATTTTCAAAGTGTTTAAGGTCGCGAGGTCTTAAAATTTACGATCTTTGAGAATCAAAAAAATACTGAATCCACTTCTTTCATAGATTCAATTATCACTTGGAAAAAGTTGAAACAATAATTTAAAGAATCATAAGACGATTCCCAAGCAACTCGTGCATGCTGCTCATCCGACAACTCCAACCTCCTCAAAACGTCCTGCATTTGCCTCAAAATTTACCAACTTAAAAAAACTCATATATCTCACAGCACACAAAAAAGACAATCGAACCCAAAACCCCACCACAAATCGAACCAGCCGACAGAACGTCAAGCTATATGAAGGAACAACTGAATGGAGAGAACGAATGAAAAAAAAAAATGATAAAAATATTAAAGAAACGTGCACACGTACGGAGGAGAGCAGCTTTGAGCGGTTCTCCCTCGGGAGGGCCGGGGGTGGCACAGCGCGCACCGATGCACCACACCGCCGAATCGCGGGCAACTGAGCCGAGGAGCATCGCGCGCGCATCCCCTGGCCTCTCTCTCTCTTCCTCTCACTCTCTCCGCTTACCCACACTTACCTACCCTACGTACATCCACCTCCTCTCTCGCCGGCAATGCGCGACCCCCTGCGCAAAACCTACTACCCCCGTGCGGCGGTGGCTGCTGCCTCCCTCTCCGGGGGGTGGGTGGTAGGCCTCGCGCGGTCGCCGCTGGTGGGGAGAGCTTCAGCTCTCGCTTCTTCTCTCTCTCTCTCTCTCGCTCACTAGCTAGCTCACTGTGTGTACGTGCACTAGCCGAATCTCGGGGATACTGCAGAATGCAGCCGATATGCGGAAGGGAGCTGGGGGAGGGGCAGATTTCGAGAATTGAATTCGGAGGGAGAGAGAGAGAGAGCTTTTTGTCGGCGTTAATTGGGAGCGAGTTATTTCACTTTTGAGAGGGAGGGAGCCCGAAGATTTCAGGGGATGCAGCGGATTTAGGGCGAGCTGCGTGTTGTCGAGAGGGATTTGGTCGTCTTCGGGGCTGCTGTCGAGGCGTCTTTAGGCCTTTGGCCAGAGGAGCTCGTGTGTAGAGAGTAAACAGATTGGGATTTTCATAAGTTTCAGGATAAACGGGCCTTGCGGCCCGTTAAATATTATTAAAAGTGCGCGGAGGAACAATTTTTAGGGAATTTTTTTTAACAACGTTTATAACGTAAATAAGGAATTTTTATATATTTATAAGAGATCGAGTAATTTTAATGCTTGAAAAAAGTTTTTAAGACATTTATCTGTAAGTAGAAAAGTTTGGATACGGTAAGCCGGATAAAAACGTGTAAGAAAATTATTTTTTCTATTATATTATTCTCTTTTCCTCAGGAAGTATTTGACTTTTTTCATTTATTTAAAAATTTTAAGTATCCTAACCCTAAATGCAAATGCAATCTAATAGCCTCTTACGCAGACGAAGCACGAAGCTCTTCAATCCTTTCGACTCATGCAGTACTATAAATTAGATATTATTTAAAACGGTTATTTGGAATAATGAGGCTTGTCTACTTAAATATTCGGGCCATTGATCTCGTTAATTTTAAAGTCAGAAATTATCTAGTAATTGCTTTGCAAAATAATAGAAGTTGTAGAACTGCATATTTATTATTTTTAATAAATTGTAAATCAACTCGAAACATTTTACTAAAAATAATATGTTTTAGTACTTATAGCAGAATTCAAACATAAATCCTGAAATAAATAATTAAATTTTCAAAGTCAAACAACGCAGATTTGTTCCCTTTATATTTAATTAAGTTGAGTTTAACTTATATTAATATGTAAATGAAATTTAATTGAAGCATTTTTCCGTAATCTATTAATTATACGGATTTTCGTTTGATGCTTTCATTTTGCGGAAGCAAGAATGATAAAGTCCCTGCGCTCGTTATCAGTGAATTATTTTTGGCGTTGAATCGATTGAATCGGAATCATTACGTATTACGATTCCCAAATGTCGATTAATACTGAATACAACATTTGAAATATTCTACTTTTGCTGTGGGATTTGGCTGAGTTTAATTAATAATCTGCATTAAAATTTGAATATTAGTTTCATGGATAATTAAATTCTTGCGCTGAAATTGAATATGACTCAGTCTTACAATTTAATTAATGATGATATTTTTTAAATTGTAGACAAGTCTATTGAAAATAATAAATAAATAAATGTATATATATATAAATAATTGGCGTCAACGTGTTGGAACCTAGCTTCCTTAAACATAATATAAAGGTTATACAAACAAACATTTTAAGTAAAAATTATTATTAATTATGCTTGATGAATAAACTTTAACATTAATTTTTAAAATTTCAATTTTACATTATTTTACGAAGGTTATAGAAAAATTTCATTTTTTATTTAAGATTTTTACATTATATATTCAGGTAAATATTCAAGATATATATTCACATTAATATTAATAATATTGTGTTAAACAAACGATCTCAAAAATATGTAACCAGAATCGATTAGTCGTTAATTTATTACTTATTTAGTCATTTATTTCATTTAAAAGTGGAATTTTAAATTAGAAAAAAGAACGATTTATTATTAAACTTTTATGAATCAAAAAGAAAATCTAAAAACATGACAAACAAAAAATGAGCTATTGATCAAATTGATCAAATTAATATCAATAAAGCTGTTTCAGAGATAAAGGTAAATATAAACATCCCCTTGCATATATTCATACAAATAATATCTAAAAAAAGTGTACTTTGAATCAATACTCTCATAGATATTTCAAATATATTATTAAAAAAGCTTTGTTTTATTATCAGAAAGCTTCCTCAGAGGAAGAAATATATGTTATTGTTTATGTAGTTATTAAATAAAAACTAAAATTTTATTCTTGTATAAATAAATTATGATTTGAACCCAAGAGTATTAATTAGCAATGATAAAATAAAATGTTTATGGATTATATAAATCTAAAGTTGATAGCAATCACCCATCCAGCTATCAAGTATAAAAATGCGCTCTCCCTTTCTAATAGCAGATTGATTCGTTAACTAGATTTCCTTGCTTCTTTCAACCCCTTGGAACCATCATCCTGTTATACTTCGGTTATTTCCTGTTGATCACGTGATTCTATTCTGAACAGTACTATTTTGGTCTGCTGCATCAGAAGGGTACGCCCACGTTATTTGGAATATTTAAAGAATAATAAATAAAAAGGACATAAATCGATAGAATCTAAAAAAGTAACTACCCTTGATTCAGCATTATAAAGAAAAATTAAAATATTTTTAAACTTTATAAATGGCTCCCACTCGTTCTATTCTTTCTCCAATCTGCTTATTGAATCGTAGTAAAAATCCTTTCGATCATTAGCGGTAAAATTTTTAATAAACGCCTGCGGCTAAAGTAAAAGAGCGAAATATTAAAGTTGAGTATCGGAATTTCAACGCGCACAAAAGGGACGAGGCTCTACGGAATTCAAATTAGCAAGCATGAAGATTCATCGAAACAAAGCTCTTCGCGAGTTTTTTTCACTAGTTGCGCTCTATTGGATAAGATTTTTCCTTTGCCCGCCAGTCAAAGGGAGCAATATCGAATAACTCGATTGTTTGAGAATTTATTAGATCGACAATAGAATTTTGTCGCTCTAGAAGCTTGAAGATTTTTTTTTAATTAAAGAGACTAATCGTAAGATATTTCCAATTGTTTAAAAAAAGATTCAAATCACGAGAGATCCAAGTTTTAATTTACTCGATGGATACAATAATTTTAAAAAATGTATAAAAATTTCACCAACAAGATATTTTTGAACGTTTAAAACGGGATTTTTTAAAAGCCGTAGCATTAAAAATTCTCAGTATTTACATATTCCATATTCCACTTCGCATATTTTAGTCACGTACCATTTAACATTATGAAAAAAATAAACTAAAAGCCCTCCTCCATTCAGCCCTGCTCTACAATACACATTTTTCAGGATTGCACACGCCCGTTATACTGCTTTTTTAAGCAGAATCTTGCGTCTCTTCTCGCGTTTATTAAAACACGTGTAAGTCCGTACGAGAGAGCGAGAGACTCTCGAGTACATAAAATTCTTCCGCGAGCTTTCGCAGGCTTTACCCTCGGCCTTAATCTTTTTTGCGCCCTGTTCCGCGTTCTCCTCCCTGTAAATAATAAGACTACAAAGGCTTTATAAACTCACCTACGAATAATCCAGCGCGCCGGCTGCTGGAACTTTTAATAAAACAATCGCAAATCTTTCCTTCCTCTCCGGCCGTTCGCAAAAAAAAGGCTTAACGAGGAAAGGTGCAGCAGCGCTCGTTTCATTTGCGCGCTACTCCTGAGGATTCGTTATTGTTTGATTTTTCCAAAGCCGACGAGAGGGCAGGCGAGCCGCGAGATTTCCGGCAGAGCACGAGATTGGAAAAAATTAAGCTCGCGCGCCGGAATTATTCTTGGGTCGAGGCAAGCCAGTCGCAATTATGGAGTCGTAAACAAACTTTATAAGAGCCTCGGCGCTTAACGCCGCGCTCTTGCCCTCTTCAGGGAAATCTCTCCCTCTCCCTCACGTTTTCATCCCAAGTTTTATGAATTTTTCTCTTTCTCTCTCGCAATCCCAGCGAGGCCGAGTCGTTCTTTCAGATTTTACGCTTTAGTTTTACGCCTTTCCGTTCGACTTTTAAAAACGGCTCGTTCATTAAAAATTTGTACAAAAATAAAATCGAGAGCCCCGCGGGAATTCCAGCAAATTGCATTCAATGCGAAAAAGTTTTTTTCGCTCTGGTAAATACTTTTTTTATCAATTTTGTTTACCGCGAGTTTGATATTGTTTTTAGTTGCATAATAGATCAGAAACTCGGCAAATTTTAATAAATGTATTTTTACTGACACGCAAACATGTAGATTATTAATGAACTACGACAAATAATAGTGGAAAAATAATAATAATTGAATAAGTGAAACAGTAAAAAAAAAAAAAAGAAACAAGATTTAACTTACGAGCATCCTTTTAAATTCGAGCTTTAATTTAAAAGGCCAACCAAATCATTTGTCTCAATGCTGAGTCGAAAGCCATGAAAAAAAAAACGTTCCTTCTAATAGCACAAGAAATAAAGATGTCCAAAAGTCGTATCAGAAAACCATTTGTAAAATCGACAGTCACGACCAAATCCAATGAAACAAGAATAACTCTTCATAAATACAGGCCGGGAAAAAATGTCGCGCACGGATTGAGAGAGCCCAGCGCTCCAGAGTCGATGCACTTGGTCGTCAATAATTGATCCTCAGACTTCATCGAAGCATAAGTTTACGACGAATCGATTATGCCAAGCTGCTGCCGTCGCCGCCGCGCGACATTCTTTTTGTTCGGCTTTCATATCCCGTCCCATTGAACCTGATTGCATCCGATTAATTTTTCATATCTGGCTTTAATAGTTTCAAAGGGGCTTTTTGTGGCCTCGGAGTCGATTAATATTTAAAATTTTATGTACGCAGTTCGGTCTATTTTGGCTCGTCCCACATCGTAAACCTTTTCGGAGCGCTGAAATTGAGAGGAAGTGTGTGGGTACATTTTTTATGACTGACGGTGTGAACGCTGATTCTATATTAATCACTAGGATTCATGAGAAGCATTGTAATTATATGCGTTACTCATACACGAGTATTTTAATGTTTACTTTTTTTAGTATAAATTTATATTTGTTTAAAAAATAATTAGAATCACTATCAACTCTAAAACTATGCCTTAAAAAATATTTCTTACTCTTTGAGTGCAAAATACCATTTTCTTCTCCGATGCAGAAGGAGAAAAATATTACTTTTTCTTCCTAGGATGCAAAATAATTGTGTGTTATTCTACAAGCATATGAATACCATAAATTACAAAAAAATCTGAAAAAGATACTTAAAACAGTAACTAAGAAAGTAACTAAATATCCAAAATAATCA
Organism: Eupelmus azureus; assembly: GCA_030522685.1. Taxonomy (NCBI): domain Eukaryota; kingdom Metazoa; phylum Arthropoda; class Insecta; order Hymenoptera; family Eupelmidae; genus Eupelmus; species Eupelmus azureus. Next base: position 3,484 of record JAPYZA010013249.1, on the reverse strand, counting down.
AACCCGTATTTTAGCATAAAAATAACTAATTTTTTCTTCAATTTTGGTTGATGTTTTGACAAAATGTTTTCTTTTAATTTTCTTAAAAAATCAGGCAAAATATGTTCAAATTATCTTAACAAAACTATTTACTAATTATTAATAAGAATATAAAGTACTTACTAAGAGAAGTTCAAGCTTCTAGGTCATGGATCTCACTTAAACTTTGCAAAATGTTTTCAGGTGTTAAAATTTAAATATAGAGAATATCTGAATTTTAAACCCTGACGCATTAAAAAAAACTTAAGAGATTGATATTTTTAGTTTTAAGTACTCTGAGGGTCTGTAGAAATAAATGATGTATTTCAATTTTTTTCTATTCAGCCTACAAAAACTATACATCTATAAATACATAATACTAAACTAAAAATTAGTTTTCATTTCAATTTTGGCAGACTTTAAATACATATTCTACTTTCTTCAAAAATTATAACAGTTCAAAGTTAAGTATGAAAATGAAATGAAACTGTATCTCCAATTTTGCCCATAATTTAAATACTTTTTTATACCTAGCTGTAAACTGTTATATCGTTTGAAGCAAGAAGAATAATTTAATTTGGAAAAAAGCAAACGACAGCTCTTTTTTCTAGTTTAATTTTCTGTATTTACAGGTGCATACAAGTTCTTTCTAGATTGAATGGAAAAGATTTGAAAAATACTGTTCATTTCAATAATATCTTAAAATAAAGATAACTTGAGATTTCAAAGTAGGATGTGAAATTCCGATATTTTCTATATTTTGGTACTTGAAAATATTTTCTAAAGTTTGAACTAAAGTTTTGGTACAGAGGCTTGAATTTTTCTAGATATCAAATTTTTGTATTAAAAATGTCATAATATCAATAATAACAATCTGAAGAATTTTTCCTTTATTGAAGCAATTATATTCATACAAAAATGTTTTAAGTACTTTGAATTCTTGAAAATAATTAGTTATAATTACAATGTAAATTTATAGTTATTTATATAGCGGGGAATAAGTAATATGTTTTCAATCGGCGCTCATAAAAAATTAATTTTTGTATATATTCCCAAACTAAGTAATTTTGAAACCATTTCACCCTGGAAGTAACTACTAAAAAAATCAATAATATTCTTAAAAATAAAGACCATCTCACTGGCATTTGTTACTTCAAAGCAGTCACGTAACAAAGATCAATCCCCCACCATCAATCGAAAGGCTAACACAAATTTCATTTGGGCTCAACGCGTCTACGGGCAGCACTTCACTAGCGGCCAAAACAAACGCCAAGACAGCTGAGTCTCCCGAAAAGACGAAAATACGAGCTCTTGAGAGTGACAGAAGTCAATGGGTCAAGACTGAGAGAGCGCGCAAACGCGCGCACGCAAAACGTCGACGCGCACTCGCATAGCTCTCTGTAAGACGAGATTCCGCGAAATCTTAAAAATAGGCGAATCCGCTCTGCGAAGAAAGCCGCGCCGTAGTTGTCCTAAAACCGAGGAGACGGCGGGCTTTCTACTCGGAGCATCGGATTAATAGCTAGCGTCTGCGCGAGTGCGTTTACTGGCAACAGGGAAATTAATGTCTCGCTCTTTCTCTCTCAGCGACGATTTTGTAGGGCAGCTCTTGGGCCCTCTGGGCTACTAAATTTACAGCGCGGCTGCTCCTTTGTGTGTAGAGGCGTCTTTCAGCGAGCTAACGAATGTGCGATTCTTTGTGCGCGAGGCGCGGGACGCGATGGTTAGCGCTGCCAGCTAATTGGCGAATATGAGTTATAGAGTGTTTTGTATCTGGCTTTACCAAGAGGGAGATGGCTTGTTTTAGTATAGATTGATCTACGATTTTTGGTGAATTACTTTATTATTCATGAAATTTTATTTTGTTTTATCTTTATTTTAAAATTCGGTCAACTGTATTATTATTTTAATAACCAAAATGACACAACTGGCATCCAAATAAAACTAAAAAATAAAATTAAAGCTTAAAAGTTTATTCACTATGCTAAAGCCAACTGTATTTTTAATAAAAAAATTTTATTACTTTCACAAGTTTTTTCGCTTTTTTGCGGTTATAAGCTGGCACTGGACGAGAATTAAGAGAAAAATATATACCCATATTGAAATTCCAGAAAATCATTTGAAATGCACATTTTATTTTTCCAAGTGAAACCTAACCGAGTTATTCGGGTTGACGTCACTATTGCGTACGCTTTTATAAAAGTACATGATGAATACGAAGAAGCGCGGGCAATAACCGGGTCATTAAAGAGTATTATTCATAAGTAGCTGATATTTAATATGAGTATTACGTTGTCCAAAGAACAAAAGCTACTTGAATCATTATTTTGCAAAACTTTTTGATGAATCTAAAAAAAACTTTACTAAAAAACGAACAATCGGCCATCAACTAAAATTCTCCAGATATCTATACAAAATAATTTAATGGCTCAATAAAATTCACGATTTACAATCAATAACCCCGTTTTTTTCAAACGCGAGCCCCCATAAAACTAGGAAAATTTACATTATCCCTGAAAAGGCTAACATTCCATCGGCGTTACGTCCGATCGAGCCATAAATTCGTCAGCCGAGCCATTAGTGGAATGCCGCTCGCTTCCCACTAAAATCCCACCTTCAATTAAAAGGTCCACTACAATTATGCAGTCTTATCACGTCTAGGAAAATCCATTCGACGGCCAGGAGTACGCTGAAGATTAGATCGCGTTTAAAAGCCCACTCTCGCGCCGAGGGGCTTTGTATATGCATCATCGAGAAGCGCCGCGCTCGGGTAATCCCGTACGCTCGAGGATGTATTCGAGAAATATATGAGCTGAGCTCGGGATAAACGATTTACGAGTCCGTGAGTGGTCTGAATCATCGGCAAAGGGTGCGACGGGCTCGCTTTCTTCCTCCTTCTGGGCTCTGTACTCAATTTGCGCTGCGTGTTCGGGATATCAGTGAAAGAAGAGGCGCGAGGATGAGGGATTAAGAAAGGAAAATGAAAGTGTGGATGTTGGGAGGAAGAGGAAAGATGAACGAAGGATTTATGTAATGTTTTTTATGTTTTAATGTGGTGTTTAATAGTATTATGGTAAAGTGCATCTTGAAAATGGTCTGCTAAGTTTTCATACAATATTGTGAAAGAGTATTTGTACAAAATGTGTAGAGATTACCATTAATATTGATATTTTTTTAAATATACAATAAGGTCATATTCCTAATAGAAATAATCGCGTTTAGTAAGCGTAATGCATTTGATAGCCAATTAATGGTTTATAAGATAGGAAATGGCAAATAAAAAATAGAAATTTCATAGGCTCGAATAGTGAAATTTTTATCAGGCTAATTAAAGCAAATAAAAAATAGAAATTTCATAGGCTCGAATAGTGAAATTTTTATCAGGCTAATTAAACCAACCAAATTTCTACTCAGATGTTAAAAATTAAAAATACATTATCGAAAAAGTGGATCAATTTTTTCATAC
>JAPYZA010013246.1:0-12913 GCA_030522685.1 Eupelmus azureus | reverse complement strand
TGCTCTTCTGTCTTTTTCGTGTTCGGGTATGTGAATGTATGGAGTTCGCTGGCCGGGAGCTCGTGCAATCAACTAATGATGCTCGGGCTTTTTTGTTTTCGACTTTCCGCGCTGGCTAGTTTCTTCTGTCCAAGCGACAAAAGCCGTGCGAGCATTGCACTGCTTGCACATAGACACATGGACGGAAGTTTCTCTTCATCAGGCTGATGGGTTTATTGGGATGTAGGCCCTTTCTCTCTCGCTTTTGTTCGTTTTTTCTTTTGCTCTGCCTTCATGGAGAATCAGGAATCGGTAATGATGCAGTGGACACATCGATTCATGGAGTTTTTGTTACCGATTGTTGAGGCTGAGAAGGAAAATGGAAAAGCCTCAATAGTCTACAGCGATGTTAATCCTTCGAAATAGTATGATGGTTGAATCATTATTTGACCAATTTGGCTGTCATAATTATTCCACAGTATGATTTATGTTGAGAAAATGATGAGTTTATGCAAGTTTAGAGTGTTAGAACTATCTTTTCAATTTCACTTATTTATTTATTTAAAATTATATGGGTTAAAGCATATATTTTGCAATTCTTATTCAAATTGATGATAACATGTTCCAATAACTGTGTATCCAACCTTATAAATGAGTTCATCATAAATCCTCTTTGAGGCGTTTTAATTATGTCTTCCAGTACTTTTTAAGTTATGAAATAAAAACTATCAAAGTTTTATACGTTAAAGTTGCGAAATTTTAATGGAAAAAATTTGTAGTTCAAGTCTCCGTGACAGCATCCAAAGTAGAAGCCATATTTTTCGCTGAAATATATATTAAGTTGCTTACTATCTAACGTAATACAGAAGTATGATATTTATTATAAGCTAGTACTGGAAATTTTAAACGTAAGTTAATAATTTTCATTAGTACTTCTATTACTGAAAAAAACCTAAAGAATAGTTTGTTAAAATTTCATTAGCTAAAAAGAAAAAAAATGATATCCGGTTACACGTAAAATGAAATAATGGATATAGGAAATAACATACATTCAGTTCGAGGTATCAAAATATTATTTACTGTGATAATATTGTAGCTACGATTATAACAATACTAATTTTAGCTTGTTTTATGGTACATAGATAGAATATGATTTATAACTAGTCAATGTGCATAAGAGACACAATTTAATTTACAAACGTAATCATAATATTTGTAGATCTCAAAATAAATGACCAACATTAAAAAGTTTATACTTTTCGATGTCTTATCTAAATATTAAACAAAATTGCAAGTCAGTCTAATCTAATATACCTTAAAAAATCGAAATATTATTTATCTTTTAAAGTATATGGTGACTTGTAAGTTTATTTTCTAATGTTCTTGACAAAATTTTATAATTTTAAAATGTTGTGAAAGAAAATCATTTATTTTACATTCTGCTAATGAATTGGCAGCAATATGTGATAATATTCTTATGATAAAAAGAATAAGATACAAATTGAAACAGAAAAAAGTTTGTCTCTAATTGTTTATCAATAATTATTATTTTATTGGAAGCAAAGCATTGACAGTTTTTAAAATATTAAAAAAGCAGCAGTATATTTTATACCTCTGAATATTATAGTATTGGCATCGTAGATATGAAAAATAAATGTATTCAAATGTATGCAAAAAGGATAAAAGAAAGTTTCAAATTTTGCTTCAATTTATTGCTTCAATTATAAGATTTCTGTATTTATAAAAATTTCAATTTTAATATAAGCGAACTCCGACCCTATTGTATTCTTTGTTATATATGAATTTTTCTCAAACAAATTTTACTAAAAATTCATGCAAAATGTTATGACCCACGAATTACGATATCGTAATATCTACACTGAAAAAAATGCTCGGTAAAAACCAAGTAGCACTTGGTAAAATATAATTTGTTGCTCCTACGAAGTTGTTTGTTATACTTACAAGGACAGTGTTAATCTTTACCAATTAATTCGTTAGGTCCTGGATAACCAAGGTAATTGGTAAATATAACAAATTAATATGGTATATACTTATCTTCAAAATTACACATAAACAGTGTTATAAATTTACTTTATTTTATCTTTATTTATTCATCGTCATCTACAATTATATCAAAATTTTGTTCACGTTTTTAACAGGTTACTGAGAAGTCCCTTTTCAAGGATGCACAAAAAAGTTAATAATTTATTTGATAGGTTTTTTCTTTACATTAAATATGAGAATCTCATAAGTCAACGCATAACAAATCTGATTAATGAAAAACTCATTGTATAAATTCTAACTTGGTTTTCTTCAAATTTTACACCAGGAACGAAAATACGGTGTAATGCATTCCAAGCGAAGATAAATCATTTCAGTGCGGTTGACTTTGTAAGATATCTTTACATGCTCATATTCCATATCCATTAGGGCGTCACCGTAAATTTTTTGCCTTTTTTTCGCGAATTTGCATTAAGCATCAAGGCGATTCATCTCCTTCAACAGCAGCTACCCAGTCGCGCGGTAGATGACATCGTGCGGTAATGAAAAAGTTCCCGCCCCCTCGGCAACATGAAAAACTCACCAATTCTACAAATTAATATCTGTTGACTCTGACGCAACGAGAATAAACAAATATTTATTATGCTCTTTATTAATGTAGCGAAAAATTATCAAATACATTTAATCTTTTATACCACTATAATTTAAAAATCACGACTTTAATGAGATTCTTCAGCTCTCGTCGTATAAAATATAGTTCGATACTTGTGTGATAGTTGATTTTTACCTCATGACATAGAGTTTTTTGCCCAAGCGAATTGTGGGTGCAAAGTCTCACGAGATATATAATAAGTGTTGAAATAAACTATTTTAAAGATGGATTTAAAAAAGAAACTTTAGCATTTTATAATATAAATAAAAAAGCAACCAGAGCAATAGAAATTAAACTACCCTAGAGATAAAAAATCGACTCTCAAACTTAAAAACCCGCGCTCTAATTAAAACGATCATCCACACTATCCTAGACACTTGCCAGTACAAAACCCTCAAGAAGCAAGCAAATCGTACTGTTGACAAATAAATCCATCCGAACCGGCCACGACGACAGTCAAGCCGCTCGTAGGCGAGCGGGCTCCGCTCTCCGCACCACGAAACTAGGCCAATGAGCCATAGAGCTTATATATACGAATGAATGAAACGGAATGCGCGATAGCGGAAAAGCAGAGAGCCCAGTCGCATTTGCAAAACGAAAATTTATGAAAATGATAGTCGGAGCCGCAGCTAGGAGCCGTTCGCCTCCTATTCAAAGCGCGAGAGCGCGCGATTCGCCCATTGTTTACAATGGCCCCAGGCGCGTGCATAAACTTGCCGCAAAATCGCGAATTCAATTATTCTCAAGAGCTTTCGCGCATTTATATAAGCACTAGAGCGAGTTTTGCGCGGATTTTCGGAGTTGAAATTCGCGATGAAAAACGGGTTGAGTGAGCTGGCAGTTAACGTTTTTGGGGTTTGTTTTGCTTTTTCGAATGTTAAATCAACTAACGCTGTACAGGGCTGGCAGGTTTTGTATTTACCTGGGAATAATCGTATTAACGTGACTGATAATTTTTTATCTTCTTGAAACAAGAAATTTATAATTTTAAACTTAATTTCATGCACGTTTTAATATTGTTTTGTCCATGTACTCGTTTATTCGCAAATTAACTGCTTGCTAATGATTGATTATGTTCACGGTGACAAATTTTATTTACGTAGAAAATCATCAAAGCATACAGATCTTTAAACTTAAAACTTAAAATAAATTGAATGTTACCATAGAATACAATGTTACGATTAAAATCCAAGACAAACAAGATCCGCATATAGATTTCTCATGCGCGCGAGCATCCAAATATTTGCCAACTGCGCAAAATCTTAACCAAAACCTTTGATCTGTCCCTGTTGCACTATCCAGATATATAAATGCGGATTGTTATTAGCCTCGTATCTCGAAGCTATGCGTATAGACATTCTATATATCTATACACACGCATGGCTCTCCAGAAAACTCGTTTGAAGTGCAAAAGTGTGCGTGTACGTGTGTGCACGTCGCGCACACGCACGCGCGTGACGCAACTCGGCCGCTGCTGCACCGTTATCTTGAAAAAGTCGAAAGGCGCGCTCTTTTTTTCCTTTATTTCCAGAAGTCGCTGCACGCGTACTCGTATTATCTCCTCGATGACCCGATAATCGCCAGCTCAATGCGTTTCGTTGCGAAGGCCTTCGGTCGTGTATGTGTATTCGCGCGGAGAAATTCAAATGATCGCGACTTGCAGAACCTGAATTAAGTGGACCGCTTACCAAGTTGTCTAATGAATTGAAATATTGTCCTTAAATGTAGGCTGCGCCGGAGTTTACCGGTTAGAGAGCGATTATTTGCAATGAGTGTTTGCTTTCAAAATGTTTTACTACGTTAGTCATATATTTTTAGCAGTTTTTTTTCCTGTTGGACTCTTTTTACTCATTTGGATGTTTCATTAATCAAGCTTGTAACGAAAAAAATTTGTGCTTAATTGAAATTGCATTGATTGTGTAACGATCAATCAAGTTTTGATGAATTGAATTTGCATTCATAGTGAACGCATGACTTATTCTCGGATTTCGTCATGAATTCGATTATTTAAACGGATTATACTAATCCAATAGACTTTATTTTATCAAATTTATGTATATAAGGTTTTGAAACATTATAATAATAATAGACTACTTATTCAATAATAATTAACTAACTATGTAGACTGTAACTTTTTTTTTAAAAATATCTTATCATAAATCGTCCTGAAATCTTGTATAAAAAGAATGCGCGTGACTTATCAGTATTATACATTGATGGTCCTTAAAACATCTATCTTGTACAAGATGATTACAAAATATCTAAGTTGTAAGTGATGATTAATATAATTTAATCTTTTCAAAGTGTCATTGAACTTTAATTTATTTTACCTTTCTACATTAAATAACTAAATTTTGCATTATAAAAAAAAAGAATAGAAAATATATTTTGGTAGGTAAAGATAATCCTTATCTAACCGTTTACGTCTAATAAAAATCGCAACTAATTAAGTCAAAGACTTTTTTTAGCAAAAAAAATTTTTTTGGTTTATTTTGTTAGTTTTTTTTTTATTATTCATAATTTTTACATTATTACTTGGATACACACTGTATGAAAATTATTTGTTTTACTGAAGAAAAAAGAAAAATTGTACAAATAATCAGGAAAACTAAACAGTTCTGATTTTCTATTCAAATAAATGTTTTATTTGAACAGATGTTTGATTTAAACAAATATTTGCTTTTAACGTTCGAAGTAAGGTACGTGTTTCTACAATAGTTTTTAAAGTTTAAAGTACTTATGATTCTTCTTACATGAATCATGAATGAATACAAAAGCTACACTGTCAATATTATCATTCATTAAATCAGATTTATCTAAACCTATATACTATTTATACTAGGAATATAAATATTTCCAGTAAAAACTAAATAAACATTATGTTAACAATACAACGATCTCTCTTCAAATTTATGATTAACTATTGAATACCATTTTATTCAATAACATAATTAAATTCTTACAAAGTATTCTTAGTATACACTTACAATTAAAAAACCATGCAAGAATAAAAGAAAAAACGTCTACAAAAACTATAACATCAACTTTCTGCCCATTAATACCAGCCCGACGTTTATTCCCATAATCGCAAAACCGAATAAACGGCATTCAGCGGTAATACTCGGCCAGCGGTGCACGACGATCCCATATCCGAGCGCCGAAAAAGCAACAGCATTAATCAGCTGTCCATCCCCACTCCAGCTCTCCGAAAACCAAACGCAGCGCTGAGCCTCGTCTCGACCACCTCCCACCCGGAATTCCCCCAAAAAAGCAATAATCATCAACACTACTTTCATACGAAGAAGAAATAGGTGCACTCACCATGGCAAGGTTCATCCTCTTGGCCAATCTCTCTCTCTCTCTCCGTTGATCTCCAGAGCTCGACGTGTCTCTATATCCTCTCGATGTAAGCCGAGAGAGAAAGAGAAAGAGAACCGGAAGTTTCTCCACCTTCAGCTCCGAAAAAGCAGCGCCGCGCACTCCACTCCAGTGTGGCACACTCGACAAAAAACGCCGCGCAGACTGTGACCCTCGAGCAGAAAAAAAATCGAAACCCTCGTGCCAGAGACGCACGCACGTACTTACTTGTATATATATATATACACGCGCACACTTCTGCAGCGCGCGTGCAGCCCGTAAGAAATCTGGCCTTGCGAGTTTCTTTACCCCGCCTTGTGTGCGCCCGAGCTCGAGTGTCAACACACTAGCACACCGCAGACGCTATACGTGTGCGTGCACACAGACACAGGGATAGTTTCGGGAGGAGAGTAGCAGCCGATGTACGTGCGTCTGTGTGTATATTCATAGACACGGGGGCGCGCTCTCGAACAACTGTTTCGCACAGGGCTCTAACCTAGAAGACGGTGCAGCCTCGCGCGAGCGAGGATCACCTAACCTCCAAAATGCAAGGTCGAGCTGCTCTTCCTCCTCGCTCTCGGCACTCTCATCTCTCTCTAGCGCGCATAGTCCAGCAAAAAACACTGCGAGAGACTGTCCCCTTGGAGGTTATGTTCGCTGGAGGCGCGTCTACTGTCTCTATCCCTCGCGCGACACAGCAGACTGGCGGCCCTCCTGGCACGCGCACGTAAACACACACACACACGCACGACTCGAGAGCGAGATATAAAGGAAACAGCCGCGCGCGACGGCCTCGTCAGCTGTGCGTCGACGTAGGATTCAGGAGTCTCCGTCTCGCACTAGGGAACGTCCTGCTCGGCGTCCCGTCGACGAATGGGGCTCGACGTGCGGCTGGCAGTGGCGCGATGACGACTGGGAGCTGCTGCTGCGGCGACAGGCGGCCGCGGCATGCTGGCTAAGCGACCGGCGTCGAACTGTCGTGCCGCCGCGAGAGCCACGCCGACTGCACATCCTAGCTTGCGCATCACGGCGGAGAAGAGGTGAGCCTGCGCAACGGAGATGGAACGTTTGGGAGACGGTTGAGAGAAAGAGAGAGAGAAGAGAGAGTTGGTAGTGTGTGTTGTGCGAGAGGGGAAGGGAGTGCGAGTGGGGAGAGACTTTTAAGGTTAGGTTTCCACTTGGTGAGAGAGCGAGTGTGCAGTGGGATGCTGCAGAGAAATATATAAGTGAGCCGAGCGCGATTGTATACCTACCTGCGCTCACGGTGAGTTTGTTATCCTGCTGCCGAGGTGAATGACCTAATTAAGGCGCTGCTGTTAAAGGGCTGCAGCCGGGAGGTGAAGGATTCCAAGTTTTCGTGGAGGTGAGATTCTGAGGGGTCGAGTTTTCCGGGAATTCGTGTGATTCGTTTTGTTGATTAATAAGTTGTGCGTAGTTTTATATTTTGAGAAATTTTGTGATATTGAGGGGTGGTGAAGGATTCCAAGTTTTCGTAGAGGTTAGATTCTGAGGGGTCGAGTTTTCCGGGAATTTGTGAGATTCGTATTCTTGATTAATAAGTTGTGCATATTTTTATATTTTGAGAAATTTTGTGATATTGCGGGGTGGTATTTTGTCATAAAAATAATTCGATTAGAATTTCGTTTGTTATTAATGTAACTAAGTATTAGGTTAATTAAATAACCTTCATTTTTTTTAATAAATATAAATTTATTTACAGATGACAATAATTAGTATGAAGAAGTTGATTTTTACTGGAAGATTGAAAAACTCGATTAATACTTCATATCAAATAAGGTGAGTATACAATAAAAAGACAGAAAATTAGCATGAAATTAAATATTTAACGTTTTTAATTTCATTTCAATACTCGCTTTATTAACTGTACAAATACTTTTAAAATCTATTTTAATATAACAAATTTTGAAGTTATGTTAACTTTTTTAGTTGTTAGATAATAAAATTATTTAACTTTGTAATATACGTAAATGCAACCATTTTCATTTCCATTCATGAATTTCACAACAGAAATTATTGGCTTTTAGTAAAAATAAAGTATTAGATTAAAAGAAATAAAAACATTATAAAATTCGTAAACGTTATTTATAGTATACAACAAATGTTTTTAAGTTAAAAATATGCATATAATGAAAACAATGAAATTAAATACATAGTGTATTATTTGTGCGATTTTTCGAAGTTGGCAAAATACGACACGGCATCACTAAACGTAAATTAGTAATTCTAATGCATCAATGACTAAGCAAACTTACGTAAACTTCTGCACATCAGTTTGCAGAAAATAATACTGTAATCAACCAAAACAATTAAATTATTCATTCCACCTAACATCGAGCAGATTAAATCACGCTAAAGATGATAAAGCCGGATATGCATTCGCAACCCGCTTAGACCTTCCATCCTCTCTCCGGCAGCAAGTGGAAAGCCAGCCTAACAAGCATCACACACACATATATATATACACAGAGATACACACAAAGCTCGCTCTCTCGTGCGACTCCGGCTCTCTTGCCAAAGCAAGACGGAGATCCAAACGCGCGCGCACGCGTATATATATATATATATATATATATAGAGAGAGAGAGAGATGCACGCGCAGAGAGGGACAGCAGGAGTCTCGGAGAAGGCGGGGGCGTAGAGAAGAAGGGCAGGAGGGAGGGGGCAGCTCCCTGAGAGTCCGAGGCTATGCTCTGCTGCTGGATTGCCTTCTCTCCCCGCCGCTCTGGCTTTTACCTCTCCGCCAGCGCGTAGGAAGTCTCTCTCTCTCTCTCTCTTTCTCTAACGCACGCGGCTGTCTGTTTTTTTCGATCTCTTTGACTTTTGCGCTCTGAGTGTTGGCTTTGTGTATATGTATATACGATGTGTGCCGAAGAGGCTGGATGGACGTAAACGAACGGGCGTGTAGATGCGCTTCTGGTAGGGAATGTGGAGTTGCGTAATGTATTTATTGAAATTAAAGTGTTGTGAGCTGTGTGGTGAAAAAAGCATTTGTTAATTTGACAGGATAGTAAATAATAGTTTATATGCAATTTGTGAAGTCTTGATATTTATTGGATATGTATAGAAAGGGAGATTTTAGCTTGGTAATTTTAATAAAACAGATATTTCACAAATACTTTACTGAAAAGAACTTTATTATAAGATAAAGTTTAATAGAGAATATAAAACAGAGACATGACGTATAAAATAATAGGATGACACAAAAGACAGAAAGAAAATGTTTTGAAAATTTTATCAGACTCCGTCCTGGCATAATTCGTCAAAAATTGAGTAACTTGACTAAAAATATAAAATTTTTTACAGAAAGTTCATTATTTTGTTTTACTTTTTAGTTCAGTCTGTCAGGTCATTACTGCTGAGTCTAGTAAAATTTTCTCAACTTTGTCTCTCTATGTAATACATATTCTAGGCAAGATACCGAGAATATAAATTCGAATTTCTAAAATTACAAAAGAAATACTAGCACAGTACAGTAAATATGCTAGAAGAAATGACATATTTTTATCATTTTTATATGATTTTAATTTTTACCATCGCACATCTCCAAATCTATATTTACTTATGTAACCATAAAGAAACATTCAAAAGGCATCAAGTCACTCTTGGTTTCGTATTTTTTAAAAATAATTATGCACACGCATAATAATAATTCACACATCTTTTATTTGCCTCTCAATACAAAACATCACTACTTTATGCACCCAATCGTCTCTCTTTACCTCGCACTTTCTCTCTCTCTCTCTCTCTCTCTCTTTCTTTCTCTTCACCTTCAGTCCGTCTAAATTACTCCCCAGCTCTTCCCTCTCGCGCCCTTTTTCATACTTTCCCGACCGCGTCGGCGTCGCCCCACTCGTCTTTTCATCTCCTGTGAATAGCGCGCTCGCGATGAGCTCGTGGTAAGAGAAAGACTCGTGAAACGGAACAGAATAGTGATGTGTGCGTGAGCTTGGTTCGAGGATTAGTTTTGTTGCTTCCGCATAAATAATGATGCAGGCATTAATTTTACCTGGATGCCGGTGAATGCTTTAAGAGGATTTTTCCTTGCCTTCTAGGACTTGCGGGGGAAGCTGCGTGCTTTCAAGTGTAAAGCTCTGCATAATAATGTTTGATGGCGAATAATGATTCGGTAATTTTGGTTTATAAGATTTTTCTCTGAAATCCATTAAGTCTGTTTGTGAAATCTAAATGTTAAATGATTGGAATATATTTAAGTATTCCGGAAGTCTCCTAATCAAAAAGACCGATAAAAAGCGTAATTAATTTAACAATTAAATACATACTTTTAGATTGCTCAAGCTATGCAAATATAAGAGTAAAACATCATCTAAAAAGAATTTAGAAAAATATATAAACAAATAACTTAGATATTTTTTGTAAAAATTCAACTGCATACAAATGTATTGTAATAACGACCTTTAAATATCAATGTACTATTCTATATTTGATGAAATTCATCATAGCTTATATAAGGAATATTTATATTTATATGTAATGTAAAATTTTAAATTATAATACTTATATATTTATATAAATTATCATCTTATAATAGTCGCTAACACCCTCTGAGGGACGCGATTTAAAGTAATAAAAAAAATTCTGAAGGATTTTGCATATTATACACTGTCTGGAATCTTGACTATACAAATAAATACACCTGCTACAGTGGTGCAAATACTTCATACCCATATCGAGTTATACTATGTGGGTAATTGCACCATTTTTTGTAATTTTATCAACTTTTATCAGACCTTTGCAATCGGAAAAGCTCTCTCATATCATAAAGATTTACAATACAGCATAAAAATAAGTTATTTAATGAAGTATACCCATATATCAAGTAAATATTTAAAGGTAAAGTCTTTGAAGTATGCCTGCTTCTAATAAATTAATATCTGTTACCATTACCTTTTAGAAATATTGTATCAAAAGTGATTAAATTAATGTCTTTACATAAGAATATAAAAAAGGTTTTTCCGTTATGCAGTAATCAGTCAACTGTGATTGATTATAATAAACCAAAAAAATTCCTGCAATACATTAAGCACACGGAGAGGTTAATTTATATAACACCTTCGAGAGAGTAGAGTAACAGGCTCGCAAAATGAAAACTCTCTCACGAAGTGAAATATTTAACGATGATTTACGAGGCCTAAGCCGCAGAGACTGATCACCTGTAAAATCAGCGAACATCAGCATTCCATTACGCCCTTTGTGCGATATCATAAACGCTAGGGGAAGAAAACAAAAGATAACGATCGATCGAGCTGATTTATTTCGTGCTTTGCATATCGAAGCCGGAACGAAACGGAACGTATACGCACGCATAAGTCTTTTGCCGAAGATCCATAACGCGCTCCCCTGCGATACTTATGCACCAAAGCTGTTTCTTTATTTTATTATCCACTTTACTCTTCTTTTTATTTATTGCACTCTTGGGTGACTTATCGTTTTCCAATTTAGATTTATGTTGCGGTCAGCTGTATTTGGATTTATATTGTGGGATAATTTCAGTATTTTTTAAATTATTTTGTTGGATGAAGAGTGGATGAAATGAGTTTATCAAGTCTAAGTGTTTGGTTTTCATTGATAAAGTGGACATATAATAAGTTCGAATTCAATAAAAATTTAAAATAGAACTGTAAAAATATAGGATCAAATAAATAGTATCCCTTTCATAAAAGATTGGGACAGTTTTCATTGTTAGCAGTTTAAAAGCTTTTCATTTTTAATGTATTACAGCGATTTTCAAACGTCGCGCTAGAGACAGATTTGAAGTTAATTTTATGCTGTAATGCTAAATGAGCATACGAATCTCCGGTCGCGAAGAGGCCATCTAATCTGGTTCCACAAAAAATATAATATAAAATATAAAATATTTTAATTTCCTTCAATATTTAAGTAATTAAATAATTAAGTAATATTTTATAATGCTCTATTATGTTCTTTCCGAACTTATAAATAATTTTTTTAGGAAACAAAAATACCATTTATAAAGGAAAAGGATATACGGAAATAGAATAAATAATTAAAATATAAACTCTCAAAAAAGCTTTTCAATACTGCTGTTCAATAGAGAAAATAATTTCAATAACTTCGATTACTCTTTAACGTATGTATTATATTATTGATTTGAGAGAGTATTCAACAAAAAATTCGAATTCCAAAAGCATTCTTATTTAAGGAGATGTGAAAGGACAGTAAATATCTCTATGGAATATTATACGAGAACGTAAAAGTTATATATTATTAATTAGATAAGTTGGAAAGAATTTTTTTCTAAACATAATGTGTTTTACAAGAAGCTGTCGTTATCCGATTTCTAGAAAAGTTCCACTGTTTTTGTTTAAATAATTATAGACAGAAGAATATTGATATCAAAATCCGATTTTACCGACATTACCAACATATTAACATTAATATTTTTTGAACAAAATTTCTGAAACTTTTCAGGAAATCGGACAACGTAAGTGTATATTGAAACGTACAAAATTCAGAAAAAAAATTTTTCTAACTTATCGAATTAATGTTTACGACAAATTTTGGGTTTCCGTTTATATTCTGCGTAGATTTCTACCTCACCCTTATACTTGGTATTAATACGCAGTTTTTTATTAGAAATTCTCAAACACAATACTGCTCGAGTAGAAATTTAATTAGTAAGACCTTTGTTCTAACTGTACCCACGTAAAAAATCATATCGTCAATATGTTGCCAGAACTGTTTACCAATAGTTCTCCCACATGTGGGATACGCGGGAAAATTGATGTTACTTCACACCGCTCCGGCGAGGACAGAGTAGATAATAGCAAATAAACTGCTATCATCTATCCCGTAAAACATGAAAATAAAAAAAATTGTTATAAATAAAAAAAATGAAACAATTGTTTTGATCATTGTTTAACG